>PVKN010002540.1:0-41897 GCA_004027915.1 Capromys pilorides | reverse complement strand
TACCTTGAAAAGTTCACAGACAGATAAGAAAAACATCGTCCTTAAATGTGTCAAATCAAGATAAATAACTCAAAAAATTTGATAGCTGGATGACAGACGAATATACAGCCACGGATGAATACATAGCGGGGAGAGAATGGAAGAGAGAGAGAAAGAAATACAGACAGACAGAGACAGAGATAGAGAGAGAAAAAGAGACACAGAGACAGAGAGAGATGGAGACACAGAGACAGAGACACAGAGACAGAGACAGACAGACAGAGACGGAGAGACAGAGAGAGAGACAAGACAGAGAGAGACAGAGACAGACAGACAGAGATAGACTGAGACACAGAGACAGAGACAGACAGACAGACAGACAGAGATAGAGACTCAGAGAGACAGAGAGAGAGAAATCATAGATCGAAGGTAAGTGTGAGAGGCCAGGGCCACTTTAGCTCAGGGAAACATCACATGTCTGCAATGTGACATTTCAGAGCAAAATAGAGTCATGGAGAAGGCACCATACAAAGACTTGGGGAAGAGATTCCAGAGAAAGGAAACCAGTCCACAGGCTCTGAGATGACAGAGACAGGCAGAGACAGAGACTCAGAGATAGACAGACTGACAGAGACAGATAGACAGACAGACAGACAGACAGACTGACAGAGACAGACAGAGAGAACATAGAATATTTCAGAAACAGAAAAGAAATCAGTTTGGCAGAACCAAAAGCAAAAATGGTAGCAGGAGATGAGCTCAGAGAGAAAATAAATACCAAAATCTGCAGGGCCCTGGAGGCCAGGATAAAGACTTCAGATTTCACTCGGTTTGCAGTGCAAAAGCCATGGAAGATATTAACAAGAGTTTTTAGCCTCAAGTGTTCAACAGTCTCACACAGACACACTTTATCATGAAGCAGTTCAAGAACACATACCGAGTTGAAGGTTCCATAGGAATTCAGAAGAGGCTCAAGTGGTTAATACACATTTAATGACAAAATGGGACCAGAGCTGTCCCAGAGGAATGGGGACTGCAGATAGCTTCAAGGGAACAGGTAAAAAAAAAAAAAACCAAAAAAAACAGGAAAGGAGGGCTGCAAAGGAGAAAGCGTTACAGTCAGCGAGGAGGCCCACTGGTATCAAGCCGGATGGTCACTTTCCACCTCTCTCAGCCTCGGAGGTCCTGGAGGCCAACAGCCACCTGTTTCCTCAGTGGGTCTCTGTATCTTGCAACACAGTGCCAGATAATTACGAGGCACTCCATAAATATTCATAGAAACCCACGGAAGCCATTAAGACAAATGGTGTCTACTGAGAGCAGGAAGAGCTGAGAGTGGGGTGAGGGTGGGTATCCCAGAATTGGGTTTCGTCCAGAACTGCAAGTTCATGGAGCGTATACAAAAATCTACATTAATAATTTGAGGTTCTTCTTACCTGTTTATTGCTATATCATGTAAAATAGCCATTCTCAAATTTTGAAGGATCTGTCTCATTGGGATTATCTGGCATGATGTGTAAACTGTAGAACACTAGGATTCTTTGGGGGCAGAAGGAGTCTCAGAGAGACAGGTGGTAAGCCTCTGAAATCACCCAATCCAAAGTTCAAAGGAAGTGGGGGTTGGGTTAATTCATACAGAAGAGAAGAAACAAAAGTAGATTCCAGTTTGAGCGCCAAACCCAGGGGCACAAGGCCAGTTACCCAAATTGCAGCTATGGGTCAGGAGGCTTCTCACATGGGCGCCTCTATTTGGTGCATCTGGGTGAGCAGCTGCAGGGTTGTACGCACCTAAGGATTATCCTGAGCAACCCTCGGGAAGGCAGTTGCTTACTAACATGAGCAGACATATTTAAGGCTCCTGTTAGAGCTGTGCCTCTCTAGACTGGAATGAGGTAAACTGCATAGAAGCCAAGTCACTAGGAAGAGTTTTGAGGAATATAGTGCCACCTCTCTTCCTTCAGCTCCTAGAAGGAAACAAAAAACACACGTAAAAGGAACAGATTGGCAAATGACGGATCTCATCTGGAGATCATCATAGCAAAAAATATAGGTTGCTGAATTCACCTTTTTTTTAAATTTTATTTATTTGTTTGCTTGTTTCTTTATTTCCTTATTTTATGGCTGGCTCAGCCTGCCCTGGTGGTGGGGCTGGCGCAGCATGTGGTGCCGGGGATCGAACTGCAGTCCCTGAAGTTGCCTGAGCTTTCCTAAGCAGGAGCTTTAGACCACTGAACCATCTCGCCGGCCCCTGAATTCACCTTCTTAAATACGGAGCAGAAGAGAACGTCCTGGCTTGGCCACCAGAAGGCCTGCTATGACTTGGTGCCTGGCTTTGGATGCTTCTCTTTGGAACTCTGGCTCCAATCCTGCACCTACCAAAGTAACTGGGTGAATGACTCTCCTGGGGATATTTCTGAGAGACAGTGGGTAAATGTTTCACTTAAGCATTGTTTTAATTAGGTACAAAACTTTAGAGAGGATATATGGAGAAATGCTAAACTCATATTTTTTCAAGAAAACAGAAGAGACATAACAGTTTGCCATAGACTGTGGAGGCAGGAAGATGAATACGTGTGAGTAAGAAGGATTCTTAAGTACATAAGTTGTATAGTGGCCCCCAGAAATGCCTGCATCCTAATTTTAGGAATCTTTGACTATGTTACCCTACATTGTAAAGGGAATTTTGCAGGGACAATTAACTTAGCACTTGCTCCAGTTATTTTCTCCTGGGCAGGACACAATACCCACCCACAATTTTAAAAAGAAGTTTATTTTGACTCAGGGTTTGAGTTCCTGGATAGCTAGCTCCAGGCAGAAGCAACATAGTTCAGGAAAAAGAAGGTGCTCAGCTCAGGGCAGGTGGGAAGCAGAGAGGAGGACTCTAGGATGAGCATACGCTCTTCCTGTTGACTCGCCCCACCTCAGTGATTCACCTCCCACTTGCTGCATCCCACCAGCACCTTCAGCTGCAGAACCCACAATGGATGAAGCCGCTGAGGAGCACAGCGCTGATCCCCATGACCCTTCCACACACAGAAGAATTTGGGGGGACACTTTAGGTCCATAACAGCAATCTTCAAGGTGGGTGATTATCCTCGATCAATAATGTAATTAATCATAAGGTCCTTCTAGTAAAGAGGCAGGCAGTTGAAGAGAAGAGAGACTGACATGCTTGCTACTGGCTTTAAAGACAGAAGATAGACCACGAGCCAAGGAAAGTAAGTGGCTTCTAAATTCCAGGTGGTTAAAAAGCCAAGGAAATAAACAGGATTCCAGAGCCTCCAAAAAGTAGCCTTGAAGACTCATAACTATAAAAATGACAATTTGATGTTGCTTTGAGCCATTCCGTATATGGCTGTTTGTTCTAGCAGCCAGCAGGATCTAACTCAAGAGCAAGTTCTGTCTATTGCAAGATAGCATTTCTCTAGTTCATCAGGAAGCCCTCAGTAAAATATATTTTCCCCTCAGTGTGTTAGGAGCTGAGCTGTGAGGACATGCAGAGATGGGCATGTAGCCCACATGGGCGTAGACTTGGCTTTTGAAGACTCAGGAACATTAAGATGGCACACAGCATGAAAGTGTCATGCTGGATCATCCCTAACACAAGCATCCGATGAGCTCATTCCAAAATCACCTCTAAAATCACATTTAGGATGAGATCAAAATTGTTTTGCAAAAAGACAACTTAGGTATCACCAAAATAACTGGCAACTTTCAGGGTTGCACTAAAAAGAAAGTCACTTTCATGATTTTCCAAATGATGAAGCAGAACACTTTGTAAGCTGTGGTCTGCTCCAGGTCTCATCCAATTCCACCGGGCTGGGAGAAATCTGTCTCTCTCGTTCCACAGTCCTGTGCTCACTGTATAATAAGGCACTTCCACTTCTCCTGATGTTAACTGTAAAAATTTTGGCATCTGTTTTAGAAATGATTTATGGGTGAGCTCACTGTCTTTCTCAGTAACTTTTACAAGCAACTAAAACCTCTAAACCTAGAGTTCTAGGGAAGTATGTTCTAGCTAATTAACTTTTCTGGCTATCAGATGTGTGAGCTAGAAAATATATTGTTATAGCAGTCTTCCGTTGAGAAGTTTTCTAAACTTCAATAGTTCACACTGTTGCTCTAGTAAGAGGAGTCTTGCAAATGGTTTTGGTTTGCTTTCATGAATTTCTAAATTTCTTCCTGTTTCTAAGCCAGCTTTGGGGACATTGGCCACCTTTAAATGACTACACCTACAGGCTTCATTATAGGGTGACCTGCACTCACAAGTGCCATCTAATTAAATCCTCATGACAGTTCCACAAGGTATTTCTTACAGGTTGAACATGCCTGCTTAGTTTATTTGTATTGTGAGTTTCTCATGTAAGAGAAGCATGGTATTGATTTGACTTAAAATTATGGTGTTAAGGGCTGGCCAAATAACTCAGCAGACTAAAGCACCTGCTAGGCAGAGCACAGCGTCCTGGGTTCCTTCCCCAGCATGCCATGCCAGTGACTGTGACTGAGACTGTATGTGGTGGCGCACGCCTGTAATCCCAGTGCTTGTGAGGCTTAAAACAGGAAAATCACTATGAGACTGATCTACATAGTGAGACCCTGTAGACCCAGTAATCCCTGTCCTAAATACAGAAAAAATAATGGTATTAAGGTGCATCTGTTTTCTAATAAATGACTCAAACTTATCCTTCTTTAAAACACAGTAGTACTCCATTGTGTACAAAAGCCGTATTCCCTTTATCCATTTATCCATTGGTGCACACAGCCACTTCCCAGATTATAAGTTGTGCTATCAACAAGGGTGTGCATGTATCATTGCAGTGCCATGTTTTTAACTCTTTTGGAAAGACACCTAAGAGAAAAATAAATGGGTCAAATATTATCTCTAGTTTCGGGATTGTGAGCAGTCTCCATACTGATTTCCACAGTGATTGTACCATTTTATATTCAACAGTGTAAGAGATTTCTTTTTACCTTGCAGCCTTATCAGCATTTGTTATTATTTGATTTCTTGATGATAGCAATTCTTTCTGGAATAACATGGAATCTCAGTATTGTTTTAATTTGCATTTTTCTAATGCCCAGGGAAGTTGAATTGTTTTCATATATTTATTGGTCATTTTTGCATCTTCTCCTAAGAAATGTTTATTCATTTCAGTTATCTATTTTTTATTGGATCATTTCTTTAGAGGATCTCTAAGTTTTTGTGTTCTTTGTGTAGTATAGATACTAGTCCTCTGCTGGAGGATTAATTTAGCTGAGAAAACTTTCACAAGTGAAAGTTGCACACCTGATGTCATGTGATGGGTTGCAGTCAGTACAGAGGTACATTTTCAAGATCATACAAAATTACCTTCAGCCTATGTGTAAAGGTGTATATGAAACAAACACATACATGTTAACATTCCAAAATCTTAAACATTTCAAAATCCAAAATACTTCTGATCCCAGGTATTTTTGAGGTTACTCAAACTATATTACTCTCATCTTTCATCTAGGAAGATTTTGATTAAGAATCTTAGCCAAGGTCACTGAGCAGAGTCAAAGTACAGACCCCATTGTTCCAATTTCAAAGCCAGTATCTCTGCAGGTAGAGGGTAGGAGTGATAGTCCCAAATCTCTCCACCTCTCAGGAGGCACCTGAGAGTCAGTCAGGATCCCACCAGGAAGCACACAGCATGCTCAAACCTATGCTGAGAACAGTTACTGAGAAGAGCAGTACACAAAGTTGTGGTCAATGAGTAGAAAAGCCTGAGGTTAAACGTACTTCTAGGTGCATAGGCACCTCTCTCTACCTGAACAGACAAAGGAAAAACAATCATTAGGACCAGAGAGAGGAAACATGAGCATAGGGCCAAGGACAGGAGCCTGGCGTTTCAATAGATGAACACGGCCATACTGGCTTAACTCGTACTGGCTTAATGGGGGCCCCTGCGATAAACACCCAGCCTCCATCTCCCTCCCTCATGATCACTTGCTAATCTTCTCACTGACAATTTAAATAGAGAGCCAGGGGGACTTTGAGGTGCTCTGTGCCAACCAGCTCCCTGGGACACAGCAAGGGGCTCATAAGAGTGGCTGGGATGACAACCAGGAGGTCCTCCATCCTAGAAGTTTCCTGAAACCTAAATTTCTGATATTATATTTTGCAGGCATTTTGTTATGGGCATCGCACTACCATTAAGTCAAGCACATAATAGAAAGCCATAAATATTTCTACAGTGGTTACTTTAATACATACAGCTACTTAAAGGCTACGATGGCATGAAGGGATTACCAGTTTTTTCATGTTTTTGTCCTTTCTAAAAGAAGAGATTCTCAATGACTTCTGATTGAAAGTTGGTTTGTTTAAGGGGTTGATTTTATTTTGTTTTTCATTGCCTTTGGTTCTGGTTCTGTTAATATCTTATGTGAATAATGAGTGAAACACAATTCAAACAGAGTTCTGATGTCCTAATCAAGGATTAATGGGAGAAGAAAGTGATGTCAGAGTATGGTCAAACACACAGGGATGCATGATCCTGGCAGAGAATTGAGGACCTGAGCCTTGGATCTACAGGGGAGAAGAGCAGGAGATGATGTCATACTGTGGACCCTCCCTGCCTGGAGCTTTGCAGGAGAACCGTGGTATCATCTCGGTGCTGGAGATCCTGATCTCTAAGGAAGGCTCCCATGGCTTCTCCAAGGCCATGCCAGGTGTTCTCATGGGAGAGTTTTCACAATAGTTTTCACAGACATAATATTCTCAACTGCTGAAGTATTGACAAACACGGGAGCAAAATGGAAGAATATTTTTTTTCTGTAGAAATGTTATCCCAGACTTGATAAAAATCTATTAACCCTCATAAGCTTTGATTTCTAAAAAATTGTTTATTTCAAGCAAAGTTAAACTGACTTCTTTGTTTTGTTCTACTTGGCAGCTACAGACAAATTTTTTAATTTAAACTCATCATTAAAGAAAGAATACTTGTATCTTTAAAGATTAATTGTGGAGCTAGAGATGTAGCTCAGTGGCACTGCACCTGCCTGGCAAGCACAAGGTCATGAGTTTGATTCCCAGTAACCAAAACACAAAAATGAAAAAACACAAAGAATTAATTGTGGAAATGCAGAAACAAACACATAAGCATCCTTTACACTTATGACTGAAATTGACAGACTTCTGTTAATTCAGAAAAATAAAAAAGACCCTGAAGAAAAATCCAGTTGTTTTCCCTAATACACAGTAGAGGCTCAGTCAGATGTGACCATCACAATTATTCACATCTTCCTTTACAAGAATAGGATACAGCCTCAACTTTGCCATGTGACTCATTCGCCTCCCAGGGAATATGTGTCCCACTCCACTCACTTGATATTTGGTCTTACAACTCACTTTCACCATCAGAGAGTAGGGGGAAGGGCTAGTTGCCACAAGAAGCAGAAGAGCACTTCACATTTCCCCCTGTCTTTTGACACAGGTCTGTCTAAAAGAGAACAGGAGCATTGGGTAGGGATTTCTTTATCCCAAATCGTATATTGAGAAGCTATGCAGCTTAGACGTGTAGACCAGATCTAGGAAAACACCTAAAACCAATACTCAGCCTGGTGTACAGACACAGTTAGCACTGAGTTGTTTCTCACTGCTACAAAGCTGACTGGTGTACTCAATACCTTTTTTTAGAAACACAAAATGAAACAAAGCTTTGAAGCTTTGGTACTTCTTTTGCATAACTACCATATATAATGATTACATACTCAAACTCTCCTTTAAAATATGTCAAGCAAAAGAAAGACAGCTGTGTCTGAGGTTTCATATACAATATAAATGGGGTAGCACATTCAGTAATGTGGTAGATTATCAGAAAATATTCAAAGTGGTTTTGATCAATCAAACACTTAGCAAAGATGGAATTAGGAACACTAGCCATTAGAAAATCAAGAATACTAGTTTTAAAGCCAATTATACATCTGAGGGAGTTTGTCAGGTGTCACCACTGATTTAGGAGCAACATGCTCACGCTAGTGCTCACACTAGCCAGACAGATCAAAAATACCTTCCGTACTCAATCACAATAAACCAAAGCCTCCTCAAGAAGTACAAGTCAGAATGTGATTGGTCTAGATGTTGTAACATATGCAGCACTGGTTAACACAAAAGAAATTAAAGATGCTTAGCCTTAGGGAAGATAAGATCCTAAGAAAAATGTTAGTTGCTTTCAAAATTTGAAGATCTAGTCCATAAGCAGATTAGGCCTAATCCATATCATTACAGACAATAAAATTGCAAACAACAGAAGAGTGTTACCAGGATACACAGTTGAATTCAATTTTACTGGGGTGTTCTGCTAGAACTGAGTAGACCCTGAGATTCATAAACAGCTGGCCTGTATCTCTAGCCAGTGTAAAGTCTTAGTAGCTGGTAGGCAAACACAGCTGTAATTAGGGTCCAGACCTAGACATATCTGGCAAGCTGGGAAAGAAGAACACGGCTACGAAAGAGAGGACCTCATAAGAGAATCCACCATCAAAGATGCCTAAGTGTGCAGTGTAGCCTCAGGCAAGGGGCTCAGGAGACCATGATCTCAGGGATAGGATGGTGACTATAGTAGACCACCACCATGTCCATAGGGTGTGTGTGTGTGTGTGTGTGTGTGTGTGTGTGTGTGTGTGTGTGTACATTATAAAGACATGAGTCAAGTGTAGGGAAGAATGAAATATGTAGCACCCAAAGGCTCAAGAAGAGACCCTTCAGTAAAGGAAACATGGGAAAAAGAAGAAAGCCAGTCTCAAGCTTGAAAGGAAAGTCACAAATTCTTTGAGTCAATGGACCAGGTTGTATATTGAGGAAAAGCCCAGGAAAGTTTCAGCAGAAAAATTTCAGAGTCAGGACTGAACAGCAGGCTGAAGAGGAGCCCTCGGAGAGCATCTGGGCAGGTGGAGGTGGAGAGTGGTCAGCAGGAGGAAACAAAACCAGAGGACAGAGTAGGGTGATTCTGGGCAGTGTGCCCTGGCAGTCATTATATGCCAGCTGCTTTGCTGAAAGCTTCACAAGCATTGATTCCTTCACCCTTTTCACAACCTTGTGAGCTAGGTATGGGTACCATTGTTATCTCACTTTATAGATGGCAAAACCAAAGCATAGAAAGACTCTGTCCAAGGTCATTTAGGGCAGAGCCAGAGTGTGAACCTTGGGAATCTGGATCCAGACGCCAGCACGCGGGCGCGTAGGTAGAGACCCCTTCCGCCTGCCCACGCCCATCGGATCCCCCGCCTGTCCAGGAATCTAGCCCTTGAATTGTGTCTTAAACCAGCAGCGCAGCCTAGCGACACTGTTGGGGGTTTACCCAAAGACCTGCCCCACATAGAAATGACAGGGACCTCAGAAGAGGGTTTCAGACCCTGCAGTCAGCTGTCGGAGCTCTTCAAACCAGGCAACTTTCACTCGTAGTTGTAACTTCATTTTGCCAGGAGACATTGATCCTTTTGTAGCAGTCATGACTGCACAGGCAAGTGAAGGGCTGCCAAGGCTCCCTGTGCCCCAGATGTTCCAGCAAAAGCTGGCCTGCTATTCATCAGGAAAGCCCTGAACAGATTTGTATAAGCCCTTCGCATATTTGCAAAGTCAGGCAGGAATGATTTTTAGCTGTTTACTGTTTTGTTAGCCTTCATTTCTTCCTCTCCTCGCCTCCAAATGCTGGCTCCAACCTAATTCTATAATCCCACCTATTCAGTGAACTTCTAGACCATAATCGTTTTCATCCTGAAATAAACCTGCTTCACCATCATTATATTCAGGAGCCGGCAAAGCCTCAAACATGCCCGCAGCACCACAATGATGGCTCTTTCCTGCTGGAGGACCTGCAAGCCTCGCTTACTTAGAGCTGTGAAGTATTTTGAGAAACTTGAATTAAAGTGCTAGAGAAAGCACAACACGCATTTATTGCTCATCTTGGAAAGACAACAGCGATAAGCTTCCAAAGCTATCTTTGATTAGCATAATCTGGGTGTAATGAATATGGATATTGTCAATAGTCACCTAGCAGCATGTTTTCTTTTGTGCATTTTGTTGTCTCCTGTAAATTTCCTACCAGGAAAGGAAGTGCCTCTTGCCCCTATTTGCATCAGTAAAGCAAGAGCTCAGAGGAATTGCACAGAAGGAATTAAGCTGGGAAGGAATTCTAGCCACCCTTAACCTTTGTTCTAGTGAATTATCCACATTTTCACCACTATTTCTTTTTTAAAAAATTATTTATTTTTATGTTATGGCTGGCTCAGTCTGCCCTGGGGGTGGGACTGGCGCAGCATGTGGTACTGGGGATGGAACCGTGGTCCCTGCGGTTGCCTAAGCTTGCATAAGCAGGCACTTCAGACCACTGAGCTATCTCACCAGCCCCACACTATTTCTAGTTATTAGAAATATTCATTAGAATATTCATTAGAAATATGAGATGTAAATAGAAGCTATTGCTTCCCTAGTGAGCTTGGGTGTTTTGCTGTGTCCTTGTAGTGGTTTCTGATGAAGGGCTGCCCAAGGCAAGTATCCTAGGGGGTTATCTCCAGACAGAGCAGACTCCACAGACGTTGCCTGCTGAGCAGAGGTAACAGACCCTACCGCCAGCCCAGGATGAGACAGAACACAGAATTACCTGTCACACTCATGGTCCCCAGAGGAAATGGCCACATCTAATTTTACACTCCTACCACTCATCTTGGTATTCCAGCCCTTAGCAGATGATCCCTAGAGATCCAGGAGTCCAGACATGAACTCTGCGAGTAGACACACAAAGTCCAGTTCTGGCTCTGCCTTTTAAGACCTCTGTGACCTTGAACAAGTGGCGACATCTCCTCACCTTCATCACCTCATCTGCAAATTTATTGTGAGAATCAAACATGTGCAAGAGACACACAAAGCCTCCCTCTCATCCTGCACATGTTACACTCACTTCCAATGATATAACTTAACTAATTACATCTGCAATGATCCTATTTCCAAGCAAGGTTTTTCTTCTGAGACTACTAGGGATCAGGCAGGACTTCACCATTTGAATTTGGAAGAATACAGATCAGTCTTAACATACCCGTTGCAGAAAGCCTGTCTCTATTTGTCAACCTGTATGCTGCTTTTTTCTCTTCTTGCCAAATATCAGCTCCAGGACAGCAGGCCTTGTATGTCATTTCTATCATAACAACAGATCCCCAAAATCCAGGATATGACAAGAAGGTTCTGGGGATATTTTCTTGGATGGATGGATGGATGGATGGATGGATGGATGAATCAAAATAAATCAACTTTTTACATAAGGAAAACACTGAAGTCATAATAGTAAAGTGACTCTTCGGTTATTAAAAACAATATTTCCATAACTATGGATGTGGGGAAACTTTCAAATATATTACTTAACAAAACAAATAAGTTTCAAATTATAATAAATGGTAAATCTCTTTTATTTAAAAAATACAAATGTATATTCATTCTAATAAGTGTGTACATGTTTTATAGAAAGAGTCTGAAAGAATATAAATCAAATGTTAATGATGGGTTGGTGCTAGGTGGGCAGCAGTCTATTTACTCATGTGGTTTTTATTATCTATATTGTCTACTTTTCTGCAATGACATGCTAAGCTTTGTTAACAAGAAAAATAATAAGAGACAAAATAAAATAAAGCTCTCCCTTGGGGCATGATTCAGGTGTTCATCCTCTCTCATCAGTGTAGCCCAGAGCCAGTCACCTACTTGACACACAACAGATGCTCAGCGGATGGCTGGGTGATTCCAGTAGATATGTGTACTCATTTCCCTTTAAGAAGGAACCTATGGGGTTGGTGAGATGGCTCAGTGGTCTAAAGTGCCTGCCTTGGAAAGCTTAGGCCACTGCAGGAACCACAGTTTGATCCTCGGCACCACATGCTGAGCCAGCCCCACCCCCCAGGGCAGGCTGAGCGGGCCATAACACAAACAAATAAATGAGGTTTTAAGAAAAATAAAATAAGTTAAATTTTTTAAAAAAGCCTCCCCTATATACATATCATGGTTTCACAGCTTTGGGAAGAAGAATAAAAAGGCAATAAAGCGGGCAATAAGAAGAGGTGTGGGGAGGAGGGAAAGGGGAGGGGAGGCGAGCAAGGAGAGGACAAAGAAGAGGAATGCAGATATTCTAAGCTCTCAGAGGAAATTAAATCAGAATGGTTATCACCCAACCCCTGTGAACCAAACTGTCACATTCCACCTGATTCCCCTAATTATTTGCAAAGCTTTCAGAAAGAAACAAGTGCTATGTTAAGTGCTAAGTAGTATTAATTAATAACACTAAATTATATAGGGAAGTATCTATTAAACACATGAATGCCATAGGCATATGAGTACAGCACTTGAAATAAATGTTTGGTTACAGTTCAAAATTCTTTTTAGATCTTATAAAATTTCTGAATTCCAAAGAAAGTAGTTTTATGACGTTTTCCTTTTCTCTTTTAGCAGAACTTTAGAGATCTCTTAACTAACACCACAGTTCTCAACTTCATCCATCTCAACATTCTCATTTTACAATGAATATTTTGTCAAATCACTCTTTAGTATTCTGAAGTGAAATGCACAGAGAACCTACCCATATCCAACATATCTCAGTATGTTCATACCCAGGCATATCCAAATGAAGTTGCCAGACTCTCACACTATACAAAGAATCACTGAAAATCTGCCATTTCCAGATGACAGACTGTCACGGAGGTGCTGTTTGAAAGACACAATACCATGAGTAGCGTTGCCATGGAAGCCTTAGCTTCCTGAAATGATGACAGAATCCTCATATGTTGCAAACTAAACAAATTGAACCTCTCTTTGATTATTCTGTAGCTGCTTTTCTAAATAATTCAATGTACTTGTACGCTAAATCTATCAAGAATGTTCTGGGCATTTATATTTAAAACAGAATCAATTCTTGCTCCAGATCATCATCACCAAGATGTTCATCAACAGAAATGTCTGGGAAGATATTTGAAAGATGCATAACCTTGTCCTATACTATCTCAGACCTACACCAAGTGTCAGGAGAACTCACCACCTTAGTCTTCAAGGCAAAGAAAAAATTTTCATTTGGAAGCAGAGTTCAAAATAACCCATGGATAGCATGGTTCTTCTTGAGAGTCATAGGTCTAATCTTAAATTCTTATGTTAAAAAAAAAAAAATGAGAGTACTGTGTCCTCAAAGAACACACCCAAGAATCAAACAAGTCTTGGCAAAGCTACATAAGAAGTGCTTAGAGTTGGACATGTGAGCACTTTCCCATGTGCCAGGCATTTTCTTCAGCTGCTTATGGACATGCATGCATCTAATCTTCAACACTAGGAAGGAGATTTCACCGTTCCCTGGATAGCTGAGACTGAAGCTCAAAGAAGTAAAGTAGCTTAGCCAGGGCCATAACACAGTAACTGGTGGACCTGCCCTTCAAGGATGACTATGAAACATGGTGCAAACTTCAGACTGGTGCTTAGAATAGAGGAGAAACACCAACTGGAAAAGGAGCCTTCCCATGTTATGAACAGAAAAGATGGAGCTGTTCCTACCAGCTCAGGATGTTAACCTTCAACTATGCCTTCACGTCCTGTTTTGCTTCCTGCCTGGTTTCATGTTCCCTTTTCTTGTGTTTTTCCTACAGATATTCATGCCCAGGAGAAGGCTGCTGTGGGTCCCTCTGGACCTTTCCTAAGCAGGAGATCCCCATTCACTAGATGACTTCCAGAACTGTCCACTAAGGCTTCTGCAGTCCTCCTCCATCAGCTAAGCTTGGCTGCAAGCCCTACCACTCAAGATGAGTGGCTTCCTGGCCTCGCTGGATCCCCGGCGGGTGCAGTGGGGGGCTGCCTGGTATGCCATGCACTCCAGGATCCTACGCACCAAACCAGTGGAGTCCATGCTGGAGAGCACCGGGGCCACCACGGCACATGGCACCAAGCTGGCCCAGGTGCTCACGACGGTGGACCTTATCTCTCTTGGAGTTGGCAGCTGCGTGGGCACTGGCATGTATGTGGTGTCTGGCCTGGTGGCCAAGGAAATGGCAGGGCCTGGTGTCATTGTGTCCTTCATCATTGCTGCAGTTGCATCGATACTATCAGGTAAACATCTCAGGGAAAGGAAGTCCTACGGGAAGTACACCTACTGGCCTGGTTACCGCCTGTCCAGCTTTCCTAGACTGTTTAGTGAACAGATGTATGAAGTAGCAAAGAGATTTCTTGTCCTCCCCTTCTGCCTCTACCTCAGGAAGATCAAGGCTAGGTTTCTGACTCACTTGTAGTAGTTTCCTTTTCTTTCTTTTTTTCAATACAAATATTTATTTAGTGCCCCAGATGTCTCTCAACTTCTCCCTGTTATGCTCGAATGACTCTATTTTTTATTTTAACTCTGCCCTTCATTGAAAACATGACAAAGCCTCAGGGGGATGGGTAGATGACATAGCTAGCATAAAAATATTAAAGAAGAATAGGCGGGTGACAAAATGACAAGTCCATAATGCTGACATGATTAGGATTTGATAAGCTTCAAACTGGCATTATGCCTCACAATGAGAAAGAAGCCAAGCTAGGAGATTCAAAGACTGTAAGAATCACAAATTGCCATCTGCCACCACTATCTCAGCAGACTGATCATCCACAGAGGTAGGTCTCTTAGAGCCTTCTCTAAGAGAATCGTGAAACTCGCTTTTTTAAAAAGAAGGTGCTAAGCCAGGCATATTGACAGTAGTGTCATGACTTTTCCTTCACCTATCCCCCTCCCCACCTCTTCTCCTGAGATGCAATCCTCAGTACTTTCCTGGAATATGAGGAGGAAGCCAATGGGTAGATTTTGAAAAAGCAGGAAGAGGAAAACTTCCCTGCTTCTTGATGGCTATACCGCAGCAACATGAGGTTTTGCTGGGTTTGAGGTGGCAGATCATGTGGGTTGACCTTGCTCTGGCAGTGGGTTTGGTTCCCTGGAATGTTTCAGAAGAATTCTAATCTATCAGGAATTCTGACAGAATATAGTGTATGCCATCGCTGCAAGGCATTGCACTAACTCCATTCATCTGTATTAGTAGTCTTCATTCATGCATGATGCAAAGACAATCTATAAACATGGAACTGAAAAGTATGCGGGTTCGTAGTTGGTATATTCATGTGTGCAGTGCATGTGAGTATATGTGACTATGTATGTATATATGCATGTGTATGATATTGTGGACTGAATCCAGCATTTCACCTAAGCTACGTCTCTATCCCCAACCAATTTTTTTAGATAGGTTTTTACTAAATTGTTAAACTGCCCAGGCTAGACTCAAACTTGCAATCCTCTTGCCTCAGCCTCCCAGAATGCTAAGGTTATAGATGTGGGCCACCATCCTCAGGTGACTTCATTTTAACTTGACAAGGAAACAATCTGTGATGTCTAACCTTCTCTATTAGTTCTGCAGCTATTCCTTCTTCCTGAAGTCAGTCTCCCATATGCATGAGTATTCTAACAATTGAGGCTTCTGCAGAATAAAATATTTTTCTCCATCATAGGTGAAAGTAAATGATTCACATGACAAAACTTTGTAGATAACTGAAATTCTATTAATGAGAATAGAATTTCTTGACATGTATTCATATATCTGCAAGTGTTATCCTAACCAAACACAGTGGCTTGTGTCTATACATGGTTCCAGCTACTCAGAGCACTATGGCAGGAGAATTGTGATTTGAGACTGGCCTGGCAACTTAGTGAGGCCCTGTCTCCTTCAAAAGAGCAACTAAAGGGGTAGGGGTATAACTGAGTGGTAGAGCACCTGAATAGCATGTATGAACCTTGGGGTGCAATCCATATTACCACCAAAAGAAAAACCATTGTCACATAGAACAGACTAGACATGGTAGGATGAAAAGCAAACATGTAACTAGGGGACACAGGACAAATGTCTTGCTCACTAAATGAAAACTATACCATTTTCTCTAGAGTCCATCCAGTTTCTACTCAGTCCTCGGAACATGATTCCTGTGAACGAGTAACCTGGGTCTTATCCCACAGGACTGCCTAATGTCTAGAAAGGAGAACAGGGTCTGGCAGCACTC
Source organism: Capromys pilorides (assembly GCA_004027915.1). Lineage (NCBI taxonomy): Eukaryota > Metazoa > Chordata > Mammalia > Rodentia > Capromyidae > Capromys > Capromys pilorides. Next base: position 25,861 of record PVKN010002540.1, on the reverse strand, counting down.
TGGCAACCTGCCACCGCCTCAGTGCTCCTGAGCACTGCAGGTATAACCTCCATATTTTCACTGCTCAGATGGACAGCCTGGGTGTGACCAAACCACTGTTGTGCAGGAACCAAGTTGCCCCAGCTGCCAAGAGCCATGATCATGTAAACCTCTTTCCATCTCCACAGTCAGCTCTGTCCCATAGCTGGTCCTAACTCACCTATGAGGGGACTGAGCATTCACTGTTGCTACCTTTTACAGAAAGCCAGTTGTTCACCAGACATCACTAGCCCCACTCTACCACATACCCTGGCACTGGCATATAACTGGTACCTTCACCACTACACCAGGCACCAGAAGAGCAAGCCCTGCCTCTCTCCAAACAGGATCCCCTCCTCTACCATGGCCCCACCCACAACACCGCTCTATACTTGATAGCTGGCTCATCTGCATGCTGAGCCCAGCCAGCACCTCCCAGAGCCCCCAGCCAAGGCCAGGACTCATAAAAAAGCTTGTACCAAGTTGGCATGCTTTGAGGAGGTTTCTTCAACCAGGACTCTCAGTCCTGTGACCGCTGGTCACTGAAGTCTCCTCCTCCCTTAGTGCCTTCTTTCTACTGCTGTGTCACATTCCCAGATTGCATCCCTATGGACCAAACTTCCTGCTGCTTCTCCAGAGCACAGTAATCAAGATTGCCTATATTTTTACCCTTGTTGGCACACAGTCCTTTTCTCCTCCCAGAATTCATTAAAACCTGGCTTACCTGAAAGAAAGCCCAATCTCTATAGCTGTGCAATTACATTTGGCAATAGTGACTGCTTAGTTGCAAGAATAAAGTGAAGAAAAAAGTTAAAATAACTACATCTGGCATTTTCCAAGCAGAGGGAGAAAGGAGCAATGAGGCTAAGATATTTGCAAAGGAAAAGTAAACTGTGCTGAACCATATAATGTAGGCTGAATAAGAAGGGAAGTAAAAACATGAGTGGTGATGATTCATGAAAAGTTCTAGAATCAGGAGAAATTGGAGTTTTTACTGAGGTCAAAAAGTCATTGGAATAAAAATACTAAGAAAGTAATACAGAAGATTAGAAAGTGATGTCAGAGAGTAAATGTTTGAAATCCAGGCTCTGAAGTGATACAGTAAGTAATAAAGTTTAGTTAGACTTGGAGTCTAACTCAGCCGCTGACCCCTGTGAGACCTTGAGCTTGTTTCGGAACTTCTCTATGCCTAAGTTTTTCCACTTGGAAAATTAAAAGGACTACTGTGTAGAGTTGTCTTGAAGACTAAATGAGATGCTGACCAAGTGCAATGCCTAGTACATAGCACTAAGTAAGTGGTGGTCATTATTTGTGCCAGATCCTATGTTACATGTTTGCCATAGAGTATAATATTTAAAACTCATAATATCTCACCAAGATTATGCATTAGTGTGTTTTCCAGTGCTATATCAGCATACCTGAGCATAGATAAAGTTTAAAGAGGTTATTCAGCTCACAAATCCTGTGATTTAAGGGCACGAACCCCCTCCGTTGTGTCCCCTCTCCTTGTTACCTCACAAGTGACATCATGGGCATGCATGTGTGACAGGGAGAGGCCACACAGTGAGGTATAAAGCCAAAGGTAGGAGGGGCCGGCCTTTCTATTTTACAATAGCTCACTCTCAAAGGAGCTAGCCGCTGCCCACCTTAATCCCTTGGGAGAGAAGCACCTCTGATGACCTGAAGTGCTCCCCACCAGGCTCTACCTCTTGAAATCTCATCACCTCCGACAGCACCAGGCTGAGGCCCAAGTACCAACACAGGTACCCAGCGGCAAACCACAGCCATACAATAGCAGTAGGCTTCATGGCCTCTGAGTCACATAGGTGGTGAGTGAAGGTTTAATGATGAAGCCTGGACACAAGTCTGTCGCCAACAGTATCTCTGGCCTGACTTCTAGTTTAATCACTCAAAAGCTTTTTTGCAGTAGAATAATGAATTTGGGGAGGGGCATCTATGTAAATCTTCTGCCTGTTTCTGAATTGGGTTCTTTGCTTTCTCATTAGCTTTTCTTGACATTTATGCACATGTGCCATTTTTTAAAAAAAAATACTTTTATTGACACATTTCAGGTATACATAATAATCACATTCATCATAAAGAATTTCATTTTTTTATTAGTACACTTTCGCAGTGCATAATGATGACATGCACTGTGGGCAGTTGGTGCATGTATGTAAGATGTTTTTAACTATTAAGAGTGCTGTATGTGTCATGGATGCCAGTCATTTATTAGATACCTACAAGGACTAAGCAAAAGCACTATATGTTCAAGTGTTTTTAATGTGTTGCAGTAAAAGACAATCTACCATGAATTCCCCTCTAAGAATGCCTCCTTCTTTGAGCACAGCCACTTTCCGAAGCAGCTCTGGGGGTCCTTAGCATGAGCGTGTTCCAGAAATCTGATCAGAAACATCTTCAGTGATGCTGCTGAGTACCAGCTGACAGGAGGGCAGCCTCAGAAATAGTGTGATGTGTGCTCTGCCCTTTATTCACCAGATCTGGCACCACTCAGTTAAAATAATCACAACAGGTAAATGTTTTGAATTGATTCAGGGTGTCAAGGCAGCCACAACAATCTAACTAAAGATACAAAAGAGCCTTCTAGAACTGACTCAGCAAGTGGCAAGAATGCTGGGATTAAGCATGTCCAAAGCAAGCAAGCTATTCTGAGGGAGATTGATGACAATTTGTCTTTTACTGCAATAAAAAAATTTAATCGAAACCTTCCACCATATTATTCCACTGCACCTCACATTGGTGCAAATACTTTCCCCTATTTTGTGGCTTTCTTTTCATCAGTGTTCATTTCTTCTCAAAAGTGCCCACAGTCCACTGCCTGAAATTCTAATTCACTCAGGGGAGGATAAGGACTAGAGATTGAAATTTCCTTCAGGATTCCAGGGATATCTAATACACAGCCTGAGATGAGACAGGAGTTGGGAGCTGCCCTCCACTGCAGCCATGACCTACACTAACAGGAAACAGAGGTGGGAATCGATTTGGCCAGCAGAAGCTCGAGAGGTTTTCCTGGCCAGGGGGCTCATCCAGTGTTATGTAAGCAAGTATAGCATGAAACAACCCTGACTGTGAGAAAGAAGTTGCTTTCTTTCGTGACAATGCCCCGAGTTTCAGCAGCACCCCAGCTCCTCCTCCAACCACCCTGTTCCAACACTGTAACCCGCCACAGGCTGGCCACAGGTGGAGGCTGCTTATCAGAGGACACAGCTGGCCTGCGACCTTTCCCCTCTGCCCGCAAGAGCTCACTTAGTCTTTAGTACCACAACCAGCCTTGTGCCCATATGTGTATAATAGATTGTGTAAACCGGAAAAAGGAAATCATGTTTTCTTCCTCGTTCACAACTACAGCTTTGTGGGGAGAGTGAAGGGTGGAGAGAGGGTGGTTTGCACAATTTCTCTAATTTAGTTGGCAGAGGATGAAACAAAACAAAGCCAGGGTGCCAGCGACATCTGGCCATTCCTAGCCCCAAGAGGCCCCTCTGAACTTGAATGATGGAAAAGCAGCAGGTTTAATATTTTCCCCCTAGGTTTATGTCTAATTCTCTTTTAATATTATAACTGAATGAAAAACATAACATAGTTTATATTGACTCCCAAACTTCCATGTATTCTGTAATTATCTTTCAAGCACACAACTCAAATTACTTCGGAAGGAACTGATAACATGCACACACAGCAAGTTTCCTGCCAGGGACACAGTAAGACTAATTTTTATCACCTACCTATAGAAGTGTTTGTCAAAAACCTAATAAAACGTGATTTGGTGAAAACCTACCATGTGCCCACCTCATCCCAGCCCTGGGGCAGTACCAACAACAGAAAAGAAATTGTCTATATCCCCAAAGACCCATTGCTTATTCGTGGAAGTGAACATTAAATCTGATAAGTAACTATGGAAATAATAACACTAATAGCAGCTAATCAGCAGCTACCATTTATTGCCCACCTGTTTATGCCAAGCATTCCATGGGCTTAAACATCATCTTATTCACCTACACAGAAAATCCTAGCTGATAAGTGGCCTTACATTTATCACACCTCACAGATGAGAAAACTGGGTTTTAGGAAATATTTAGTAACTTGCTTGAAGCTCCTACTTAACAGGGGACAGCACCCCCAGGCCTGCTTGTACATGCACATAATCCCACCACACTGAGAGGCTGAGGTGAAAGAATCTCCAAATTGGAATGTAGCCTTAGCAATTTAGTGATGAAGTGAGATCTTGTAGCTCAGATTCAAAATGATCCTCCTGTTTCAGCCTCCCCAGTGCTGGGATTACAGGCATGTGCCTCCACAGCCAGTTTCAGTGGCTGGCTTGGCACCCAGGGCTGGCATGGCATGCAGTACCTGAGATTGAACCCAGGTCCTTGTGCTTGCCAGGGAGGCACATAGACCACTGAGATATCTCTCAAGCCCTGAGATCTTGTCTTAAAACAAATAACTGGAGATATAGTTCAGAATGAAGGTCCTGAGTTCATTCCCCAGTACCACAAAGAAAAAAAGGGGGAAAGTGATAGAGAAAAGAATAAATTAAAAAGTTCTCTAACTCCAGAACTCATGTTTTAATCACTTTGCAATTCTGCTACTATCTTAGCAAATTGGGAGTAAATTCAGTTAAAACAATAGAAAACCTGAAAATGAGATAATTTCATCTCCTTTATGAAAGAACTCTGGGAAGAGGCTGCCACTGTGGCTCCACGGCGCCTTTGTGTGCCTTTGTCCACTCCCTGCCCTCCATCTGCTCATAATCCTCCCTGTAATTTCTATTCCGTTGGCCAAGACTTGGACCCAGGCAACAGCCAAGAGTGTGGGAAATGCCACCTTCCAACTGTGTATGTTGCCAAACTAGAATTACTGAGATTCTCTTGATGAAACAGAAAAGGAAAACTGGTTGTCGCTGCTGTATCTAGAATAGATGCAGAACCCCTAAGGCCCCTGGCTTTCTGATGTTGCTTTGTCCTAAGCTATCCAGACAAAATTGGTTCTGATCCTTGGTATAAATTGGAAATGCTAAATAAGCCTGTGCAGTTGTGAATTCCAACAGTTCTCTGAACTCTACCAGCTCTGAACCCCTACTTCTGTGGGACCTGTGTCTCTGCTCTGCAGCCTACCTCCTACTTTCTCTTTTCTTTATCACTGACATGGATCCCTCCTGAGCCCTACTCTCCCTGGTGTAAGGAACACTAGGTTGTGTGTTCAGTGGACCTCTGTGAAGTCTGAGCCACCATCAAGAACCCCATGCAGCCAACTGTAGCAGACAGCAAGCTTGCACCTGAATCTAGGACACTTCATTCTTCCTCGCAGTGTACCTCTCTTCTTGGCTCCAACTCCTGCCCCATTAAGGAGAAGCCTTTCTCCTTCAACTTAATATCCACTTCCTAGCTCTAAAATTTGTCAAGCCAAGGTGATGTGTTATGCTATAGGCAGGGAGTAGCTCAGTGGCCCGGCCAGATGTATACTTCAGTAACACAAATGGAGAAAGAATAGAGGTGAAAAACAGATTATGCACATTATACAAAACAAGCACAAGACTAGGAGGCCCTGACAGTGGGGCTCAAAAGGAAGCTTAGTGTGGAGTAGATCTGAACCCACACGTAACAGGGAGAGGAGCAAATGTTTGGGGTTTTTTTGTCCACAGAAGACACATAATGAAAGAGAATGTGTCTGAAATGATCCATTAGAATAATGGAGTTTATGATGCAGGTCTGGTAACAGAAAGTGGAAGCAGAACAGGAAAGGCTAGCAAAGGAGCTCTCACAGAGCACAGAGCACAGCCAGAGAGCTCATCTGCGGTGCAGCCACTGCAGAAGGACCTGCACAGGGAGCCTCTTCTGTTCTCTCCCACCCACTGGGCAGAAGGGGCTTCAGTTCTGCTCCACCCAAGAGGATCCTGAGCCAGAGTCTAGAGGAACTTCCTGAAAATCTCACAACTCTTCTTAGCCCCGAGCCAGAACTCAGGGCTAAGATGGCAGAACTCTAGACTATGCCATCCTACTCCAGGAGTTTGTAAGACTCCAGAAAATCTTTCTCTTTCAATGTGGATGATAAACTATGGCCAATTTTCCTGACTGTATCTAAAAGTCAACAAAGGGCCAGCAGACCCAGCAAGATTTTCCTTGCACTCAGTTTATGGTTCTGTGTTAGGGTTTGTAATCTGTGCTTCACACCGTCCTTGTTTGCTCTTTAGCAACTGTGACCCACCACCAGGCAATGCAGTGGTGTGGGGAGACCCAGGCCAGACAAGGGGAGCAGAGCTTGCTGAGAAGTTGCCCCTGCACAAATGCGGCTCCCGCTCCCTCCCTGCATTGCCTGTGAGTCCCTCCCCCAGCAAAGCTCACTGTCTTCCCTTCTGCTTCATCTCAGCTTGGATTTCCATGAACAAAGTGAGACTGCTACAGAGCCAGAGTTTATATAGCTTTGTATAGTCTGATGCATTCTCTTGTTAAATTTTTCACAAGAACAACCATATTGCCTTCTCAAATTGTAGGCAACGAGGAAGGGTGGAACTTTGCGAGCCTTCTCAGTGCCTGAAGGGCACTCGTCCATTTCACAAATTTGCTTTTGTCCCCACCCCCATCCCCACCCCCACCCCCAAGAGACTTATGAAAACTATTCTTCGTGGAGGAGTGGTAGAAATATTGAGAGATTAGGGACAACATTCAAATAAGAATAAATGCATTCCTATCCTCAAATCTAGGGATGGCTAGCTCTCCAAGATGCTACCCAAACACAGCGATTTGTTGGATTCTTGTTAAGAGTAACAGCTACCCCTGATGTTGACAAAGGAAAGGATATAACTTAGTGATTACCTGCAAGTGTTAACCCTTGTTATTATTGGTCTCTTTGTATTATTGTTAGACAAGTACTGTGCACAGGACAGTATGCCCACATTACTTCTTTTTTTTTTTCAGAACTGGGGATTGAACTCAGGACCTTAAGCTTGCCCGACAAGCACTTATTCTACTGAGCTATCTCCCCAGCACCCCCCCCCCCATTACTTCATTTAAATCCTTTCAGCCTCCCTGCCAGGTGGATATTACTGTCCCTGTTTTGTGTGTCATCATAACAGCTTAACTCCTGAGGGCTTCTGATTGCTTGGTGCTAGCTGAATATCAATGGCTGAATTTTTCCAACAAACAAAAAATAAAGGTCATTATGATACTAATATTTCAGGGCATAAAATTGAAGCCCAGAGCCTTCAGGGTCAGGCGCACAGGGTGGTCAGCAGCAAAGGGTGAACCTAAATTTTTCATTCTGCCTGACTCCATCCAGACAGAAGGAAAACCCCACAAGCTGCTTTATGAAGATTCACATCCCCAAACTTAAGAACTCAACAAAGGCAATCTAGTGAATTGAAGAAGCCCTCAGCATTTGGTGGGGGCAATGTCAAAAGAACCCGTACTTCAGCCTGTGCTACTGATGACAAGAAAAGTTTCAAGATCAAAACTTCTACAAATGAGGTCACAAAAGTGTCTTCCACACTCTACATCTTCTTTTCACCTGCCAGTAATGAGGAGAAAGGTGCTGTCAAGTTCACAGATCTCTTATAAATAAGGCTCGATTGACAGCCCTGTAGGAAGGACGTCAATTATCAGTTCAAACAGGGTGAGCACGTTGCAATAGAAATTTGCAAATTTCTCAAATTGCTAGTGATGATAACAAGTTTCCTCCAGCCAACCCAGGAAACCCTGGCCTCCTTTTCCATCCCCTATAGCACCTGGTGGGGAGGACACTGCATGTCAAGAGCACCTGCTGCGGCTATGGGAAGGGACGGCCTCCTGCTCCCGGCACAGCAAGGCAGGGACTGCTACCATACACAAGACCTCTGAAACAAAGGGCTCAACACCTTGAGAAGAGGAAGAAATCACCCAGGAGACAACTGTGAGCACTGCCAGAAACAACCAGGCCTGGGTGCCCAGCCAGAAGACTGAATCCCTATTCCAGCCCCACCCTCAGCAGGTTGGAGCCCCAAATTAGTCATCCACATCTTGCGGCTTTGCTTTCTCCTCTGTAAAAATAAAGAGCTGGAGCTATAATGTGTATAGCATGAGTTATGATGAAATAGAACTCAGATTGGGAAAGGATTTGTAAAGAAAGATCTACTGACTCAACCCAGGCATACACAATGCGTCCAGCATCTGGAAGCCAGCTGCAGTTAGTACCCGTAGCTAACCGGGGTCAGGCTAAGACCTTCTCTGCCACTTGCTCATCCCACAACCTGTGAAATGTACACAACCAAAAGTTAACAAAATGGTTGAAAGACACAGTCATGCCAAAGTGTTGCTCCCCCAGCCCTCAGGGCAACAAGGATGAGGAGGAAGGCCAAGGCTGGTCACTCTAGCCATGAGCAGCCTCACCTTTCCACATGTTACTTTCTTTCCACAGCCATATAAATGTTGTCTGTTCCTACATTTACTGTGCAAAATGATCAACATTAGCAAGTTCTGATGACCTGTCTAGATCTTAGATTCATCATCCATAAATGAACACAAAAATGTGTAAGTGGACTCAGTATAAAACATGTTGGCTGCAGGCATCTACCTTTCACCTTGTGCACATCTCTTCAGCACAAGAGGTGCTGGTTTAGTCCCTGCACCGGAGCTTCTCAGATCTGTCATCGCTGCTGGTGCCATTTTTATCTGCTTTAGAGATGAGTACTGCCTGCTCAGGTAGAGGGAGGAGTTGAAAAGTACCTAGATGAGAGAGAACGGCTGGCTGTCACTTTGGCATCTAGTTTCCTTGTCCTTTTCAGTTCAGTTATCAGAGTCACCTGGACAAGGTACAGCAGGTCTCAGAAAAGGAGGTTAGTATAAAATACTGTAGGCCAGGCTGGACTACATAGCAAGACCCTGACTCAAAACAAAGAGAAAGAAAGAAAGAAAGAAAGAAAGAAAGAAAGAAAGAAAGAAAGAAAGAAAGAAAGAAAGAAAGAAAGAAAATTTCTCTTTACCTTCACAATTTCTAATTGAAGTCATGGAGCAGAACAAGTGCTTAGATTAAATATTTAAAACATATGAAGAGCTATTTCTACATTCTGTTTCAGAAGTGTGTGGTATACAGAAGACCAGGTCTAGATGCTAGATCAGTGGTAATGAACCCATGGAGCCCTCTCTATCAGGACACAAGCCAAGTCACCAGCAGCGAGCATCAGATAACAGTTGTTGGGCTAGGGATGTAGCTCAGTGGCATAGGCACCTGCCTGGCACACACAAGGTCCTGAGTTCAATTCCAAGTAACTACAAACCAAAACAGGTAACAGCTACTTTTTCTAAACTAAAACTTCAGTATTCAGGTTTAATTGCCATGTGGCACTTTGTGAAAAATAAATAGGTTTTGAGTTGAAGTTTGTGCATTGTGTCTTTAAAAAATTTGCCACCACTACTCTAGATAATATTTAGTATTCCTGCCATGACTGAGGTTAAAGAACCATTAAAGAACAATACTTGTTTTCCAATCTCTTTTATCCCACTTTCAACAAAAGTGCCCCTTACCTGTAAATAACGTCTGCAGCTCCCTCGGAGGGAGCACCTTCCTTATACCAGAACCTGTGTGTGTATGCTTTGGAGACACAAAAACCTGCATACCTGGTATCACTGTCAACCTTTTCCAGAGCGTACTAAGGCTGGATGGTGCAGCAATTAGGCCTGAAGTTTGGCTCAGAGAGCAGCTTATTCATGGATCCGCTCATTGGATACAATGACAAGATCATTACTCAGAGATAATTACTCAGAATAACATGACTAGAAAGTAAAATTCTTGAATTGGTAGATTGTGAAACTGTGTCTCTAATAATCTCTGATATAGTTTCATAGAGGAAGATCTATGAAAGAGAATAAACAGACTGTCTAGCCACATATTTAATCATCAAGTTATTAAACTGCCTTGACCTGCTTTGGGTCATTTATCTAGCTATAAGGACAGCTTCTGTCCTTCTTGTTTTATTTTGATATATTGGTGTGGTGGTTTAAGGGACCTGGAGCTCTCTAGTCCCTGCCAGACTTTAATTGAAGTCCTGTCAGTGTCCATAACTAACAATGTTGCACCCTTGCTGATAGATGACGCTGCCCGGGCCCTGAATACAGGCTCTTGCTGTTCACCTGGGTTCTGACTTGGCAGAGAAATCATAAGCCTCTTCTTGGACACAAAGAAACACAGGTGGTCCCAGACAAATTGTTTCTCTTCCAGACACATTTATAAAAATTGTCCCAGCCTCCTTGGCAGGCGAGGGAGTAGCAGTTTGCTTAGGTAAAAGAGAAGAAAGCAGTAAGTGAGGAGGAAGAGAAGGCCTGGCAGATCACTTCTTGGAAAAGAAAGCTAGAGTATCTGGGAGAGGACCTAAAGGCAGGCCACCTGAATCCAGCCTGCATGGCTCGGGGATGGATAGGTGTGTCTCAGAACATAGCAACCAGCTTCTCAAGGGAGACAGCAGTGGCAGAGATACTTTGCTACCTGCCATCTGGAATTCAGTGTCACCAGGGAAACATTTCCAAGAGAATCCATACTCCATTTCTCTCTGTCCTGTGATTTCTCTTCATGTTCCATTCTCAATCAGTAGGACTAGCAACCATAGCATTGCATGTAATGCCTTAGTCCTGCTTAGTCCTGAATTTGAAAGAGAAACGAAGTTGTCTTATGAAAACTAAGAAAATGGGTAATGACTATATCAGCAAAATGCTATATTGATAAGGAGTGTGTGTGTGTGTGTGTGTGTGTGTGTGTATGTGTGTGTGCAGGTGTGCATGTGCTTATGTGCGCATGCACACACACATGCACACACACATGGTACTGGAGATTGAACTGAGGGCCTTTGCACTTAGCTACAACCCTATATCCCCAGTCTCTTTTTTGTTTTTGTTTGTTTTCTTGCTTGCCTGCAACAAGTTCTTACGGAGGTTTTCTTAAAGGAATATTTGAGTGAATCTTGCTAGTATAGTCCAGTGGTGGCCACCATCTTTTGTCTGGAAAATGGCTGGTATTGGACTCTTGAGAGGAAGTGATCTCAAAGATGGAGAACTGCTGACCTCACCAATTAGCAACCCAACCTTCCTCCCTGCCAAGTATGAGGAGTTTTAGAAGCACAAAGTTCAAAATAATCAGTCAGGTCTAATAGTTATGTCTTCCAACCTGTCACTCCAGAACAGTCAGACTAACCCACTGACCAAAATTCAAGCTATGGCCCTTCTCAAAATCCTGGATGAAACCCAGAGTTGGCAGATTGCTGTCTTGGGCAACCCTTCTCCCTTCCGCTCACTCTCATATCTATTTCTCCTTGAACAGTGCTCTGATTGGTTGGTTTTCTGATCTGTTTCCTCAAGTAAATAAGACACACACACACACACACACACACACACACACACACACGGAACTACATTCTTCCTGTGCACTTTCCAATCCCTAAAATTTAATGTAGATGCTACAGATGATGCCTCATGAGTGTTTTGGATAAATGAATGAAGAAATTAAGAAGATACCAGGACTGGATGTCAGGAGACCTAGAGTTTAGCTGCAGCTCTGTCACTGTGACCATGTGACTTCAAGTCTGTGGCTCAGTTGCATGGTCCATAAAATAAAGAAACCATCCTGGAAAGCAATCAACAGCCCTCCCCGTACTCACCCCTCAGAACAGCTCCTGGGTCCACAGAGAGGGATCCAGGCCCTGGGGAGCTATGGCTGACAGAGATCCTGACAATGCAGCTGTCTCCCATGTCTTCAGTCACCCTACCCTGCTTTTACTTATTTTTATGTTAGCCTCTCAAATAAGACTTTGCATGAAGATAGGATTTTACAACCAAGAAAGAATTTTTTAACTATAGAAGTAAATGAACTATACAATCCTTTTGCTGTACTAGATTCTATAACCTATAAAAAAGATCCTTCCTCCCTCTCTCTTAGATTCACCTCTGCAGCCCATTTGCTACAAGACCCCAAATCACCTATATATTGCATTCCAGAATATCCTTCCATCTGCTTGAAACTGCCTTTGCCTCTGTTTCTCTGACTGGTGCAATCCCAGCTCACTCAGAGTTAGCGGCTTGCAAGCCCTACTCTATCTCTCAGCTCCTCCCTTCTCCTGCAGCTAAAGACTATGCTCCCTAAAGAGCCATGCTCACCCAACTTGACTGCAGGAGCACTTCATAGATACTCTATAACATTAAACACCAGCTCTATGGAATCAACTACTTATTAGGCACATTCCTAGTTAGAATATATAAGCTTCAAGGTCTGGAAATCTGCTGCACTTCCTGGTTCTGTCTCTAGGGTTCACTTCAGTGTCTGATTGAGTGGATACCTAACAATTCATGTCTCACAAAGTAAGCACATTTGTAAGCCAGAAGTTATTTAGTAAGTTGCTTAGTAAATTAGAGAATTAGTCAAAATAAACTAACTATATGCTAAAAGGGTAGTGCAGAGTAACCAGCATTCAGGTCTGAATAATCCCTGGTTTTGACCCTTCTAGAAAAATGTGCACCTATTTAGAAGTAGGTGCTCTCTAACAGCTTTCTTTGGTGGGATGTGGAGGGAATTGAGATTCTTAAAGAGAAAAGCACTCTCCTCTTTGCCTACCCGCTGTTGGTTCTTTCTCCTTTACCCCTTCTGAGAATGGAGAAGTTTTGTCCTTTGTTCTAAGAGGATTGCACAGAGTCAAGCCTGGATATGAGTGACGTGAGGACGTTACAGGGGAGAAATACATGGCAATTATCTTTGCTAAAGGGCAGCGCCATGCTGAGCCACAGTGAGGAAGTGCAACTCCACATGCAGTTCAACTGGCAGCACTGCACCTCAGGCTGCTCTTTCTTCCCACATATGACAGAATCAAAGACTCTGACTTGGAAAGAAAATCACATTGAAAAGACCACATTTTTCTGTACGCCAAAGCAACATGCTCAGGGACATGTAAGAGAGAACTACCAGAGACTACCTCAAAGGCAGCTCACTGGGTACCTTGTTCTCCCTCTCTCTTCAATGTATGAGTCCTCTATGCTTGACTTCTCTTAGGCCAGCAAGTTTCCAACTTAACCATAAATAGTTCTAGGCATAGAAATAAAATAAAACAGTATAGATCTTTTAAAATGTAAAAGGAGATAACATTTACAATACGCTAAAAGGACAGGTGACTGAGAAGAGTACAGAGATGCAGGCTGTGGGGAATCAGTGCTAATCCCAAGAGCCTGCTGAAGTGAACCCTTCCTGTGCCTTGAGGATGTGGCTGTGCTACTTCAGAACAACTGTCACAGGAATATTCCCACCATGGGGTTGGCCATCGCTCACTGTTGCCTCCTGCATTCTGCATTGTATTCTATTCAGGTCTCTCAGTACTCAGTAGAACTCCTCTTCCCCAGTCACTCAATGGGTAACTAAGAAATGCAAAAGCACTTTGGTAATAGCATAAGGAAAATATGGTTAGGGAGGTAACTCTGGGAGAAAATATTTTGATGAAGTATCCAATTACATAAAGGATATGTATACATTGATCTCTCATTTAGAAAGCTCACCCAAAACAATTTCTGATAATAAATATTTTGTAAAGCTTGTTTTACTATTCTGGAATGAAAACTAGAGATAATGCTACCTTCCTACACATTTAACTTTTTCAAAAAAAATCAATATGCCCTAAGTATAAAAGATCAATTAAAAGAATATTTAATGAAAGCAGTATTTATTTCTCTGTGAATGCTGAGGTGTATCTTAGGAGACATAGTGAAGTTGTCAGAAGTTTTCAGTTATCTGTAGTATTACTAGGAATGCAACATTCACAAATATACACTCACGTTGATGTGTTATGTGATGTTCTGTCTTAGTTGCTCTTCTCTCGTTGCTGGGACAAATACCCAACACCCAAAACGAAGGAAGGAAAGGTTTATTTAGCTCGTAGTTACTGGAGATTTCTGTCCATACTTGGCTGGTTCCAAGGCAGACTGGCACATGGCAGAGGCCAGCAGGTCATGGTGGTGGAACAGCAACAATGGCAACAGAGAGAGAGTCTGTCTCACTGTCTCCCTTATATTGCATTCAGGCCCTCCCACCCACAATCCCAGCAATACTAAAACCTATACTCCCAATGGATCACCCTTAATCCCAGTGGATCATGAGCTAATTTCAAACTCTAGAAGTCTCCACCCCATGACTGCATGAGGCTTTGGGGGAATAACTAGACACAAACCATAACATCCTGCACTTGGACCCCCAAAGTCTCATGCACATCCCTTTGTGCAAAAGACATTTTAGTCTATTTCTAAGAGTCGCCAAACTCCCAACAGTTTCAGCATTGCTGAAAAATCTAAGTCCCAAGTCTCCTCCAAGATCCAATGCAAACTCTTAGCTGTGAGCTCCTGTACAAAAGAAAAGTTAAACACATCCAGCATTCAAAGGCACAAGATAAACATTACCATTCCAAAAGTTGCAAACAACAGAGGAATACAAATCACTGGTACCAACACAAGTCAAAAATCTAGCAGGGCAAACATTAGATCCCTTAGTCCCAACTGGAACAGTCAAAACAGCCTGCACTGAATCGTAAGCTCCAAAGGCCTTACATGGCTCTGCCCCTGTGGCATTCATGATGGTAGCTCCCATGGCTTCTCTCTTAAGCCAGCTTTGCTCCCTGTTTGCTGTTTCCCTTAGACAATTCATATTTTTGGCTTTTCCAAACTTCTGGGGTTTCCACTGAATTGGCTTCTCACTCTCTGTATCACACCCTACCCACTTAGAGGCACACTACCTGGCCTTCTAGGCCTTCTGAAATTGAGGTGGAAGCCTTCTTAACCTAACAACTCCTATATTCTGAATGCACCTAAAACTAATACCATGTGGATGATGCTGAGGTCTGTTGCCAGTGGAACAGTAGCCTGGCTTTCTTCTCTCTTGGGTATAGGGGTCAAGGGCCTGGATTGATGAACACACTGACCCAGATCCTAAGGAACAAATTCTCCATGCTGGTGCCATTTGGGACCTGATGTGGCCACTGCCACCATTCTGGAACATGGGGCTCAGTGGCTTTTTCCTCAAGGCAAAGTCCCAGAATTTTGGAGTTCTGAGACTGCAAAGGGTGGAGACTTGTTGCCTCCTGTGATGCCCTCTGGCCATCCTTTCCATTCTCTGGTTCCTTCTTGGCCATGGAGATCCTCTCAGCCTGTTTTGGCAGTCCACAGCTTTCCTGTTGCTTCCTTTCTGGATAAGTTCAAAATATTTTAAATCATACTGTTTGGCTCTTTGCTCTTAATTTTCAACTTAAATCTGGCTAAAAGCCCCCAATAATAACTATGTCACCACCCCAATATTTGGCTGCTTTGAAATAGCTTTTGAAAGATTAATCAGTCCTCCATGGTTAATCTCAGTCTTAGACAAAGTCTTCAGACACAAGCAAAATTCAGACAGACTTTCACCAGGTGATAGCACAAATCACCTGAAGTCTAACAACCAGTGCAGTCCTTCTTCCCAGCAGAAACCTCCCCAGCCTGGTCTTTACAGGTAGGATTTCTATAAACCTTCTGGTTGTTTGAACTCTGACCAGAATCTCCCAAACAGAACATCCAAAGCTGTTCCAGCGTTTCACAAGCAGACAACCTCCCCAAACCTTTCCTATCTCGTCCCATAAGCCATTCCCAAAAACTTGTAATCCACATCATCAGGTTGAGCCACAGCAATGGCCCCATTCCCAGTACCAAATTCTGTCTTAGTTACTCTTCTCTCATTGCTGGGACAAATATCCAACACCCAAAATGAAGGAAGGAAAGGTTTATTTAGCTCACAGTTACTGGAGGTTTCAGTCCATACGCAGCTGGCTCCAAGGCAGACTGGCACATAACAGAGAGCAGCAGTTCATGGTGGCAGAATAGCAACAATGGCAACAGGGCAATAACGGAAATACAGTGAGAGTCTGTCTCTCTTATATTGCATTCAGACTCTGTACCCCAGGTTGGACATAGCACTCACACCCATAAACCCAGAAGTACTAAGACCTATAATCCCAGTGGATCACCCATAATCCCAGTAAATCATGAACAACCTCAAACTCTAGAGGTCCCCACCCCATGACTACATGAGGCTTTGGGGGGACAACTAGGCACAAACCATAACATGCTCAAATACCATGAACAATGTTGCTGTTATTGACATAGTTTTCCAAAATGATAGTCAAATTTGGTAAATTCAAAACAAAACAAATTACATCTCTCCCTCAATTTACCCAATGATTGTAGTCCTAGAAAATGTATTTTTTTCAGCATTCAATTTTTTATTAGTTTTTATTTTAAAGAGTAAAAATAGCAGAAACAAAGATAGGAAAACAGTAACAAGCAAGAGTATAGAAAATGTATTTTTTAAAAGCATGCAAAGCAGATGTATTAATAGCTACAATGGTGATAAATTTACTTCAGAAGTTATAAGCAGATTTGCACTTACCTAGTGACCCACTGGGACCTTCAGAATCAGGGTAAATGCAATACATGCTTCATTCCAAGGCAGTGTTTCACACGTAGTAGAAAGTTCAACAGACAAGGTCCTAGCCTATGCAATAGCACAAGTGCCTATAGTCATCATGAGAGTCACAGATGTTCCCTTCTCTTATGAAGAAGATTTCCACCCTTCTCTTTTGAGGAAGCACTACCTTGGTTGAGAACCACTGGTTCATAGTGTTTTCTATAAGGCATCCTTCTTTGAGATAATTCAGAGTTGACCTTAGCCATGAAACCAAAAATACACTGGGAACGACCTAAAGCTTATCTAACTGCCACTTCATTTCACTTATGTGAGGGTAAAAACCTAATCATGAATATTCAGTTACTAAAATAAAAGCCAAGGAGGCTGGGGAGATAGCTCAGCAGCATAACTGCTTGCTTGGAGAGCAGAAGGACCTGAGTTCAATCCCCAGTATCACAAAAAAAGGAAAAAGAAAAATAAGGTTTCCCTTTCTACAGCTTTTCTTTTGAAAATTAGAAGTTGTATCTCTCTTGAACACCAGACATTTTGAAATGTGTATACAATTGAAATATTAGATAATTTGAGATATTTGAATAATTGACAAAATGCTTCAGGAGTTTTTTTTTCCAGAATGTCCTGGTCTGTAAACACTCACTTTTCACCACTCAGTATGATTTCCAGGTTAGATAATCTCTGGTGTTCACTAAAAGCCTGGATTCCTGCATTTAAACAAATCAGAAAGATTTAAAAAATACTAGAAGATCCCTTGCAGTGTGTCCAAAACAATGGTTTTGCAGAACAGAAATTGTCTCAAACGGCCACTGGCTGACTGATTCTTCTGCTATGTTCCACAAACAGCACTCCTCAGGGTCCCAGCAGGACCTTGGGAAGCGCGTGGCTGTGATTCCAGAGACTCCTTAGGCCGTGCTTAGCCACTGCCTCTTCCCCGGACTGAAGACAGCAGGGCCCGTCCCTCCACAGACATAACGCTGACCCAACTTGTCATGAATTACACCTCACAAGTAGGTTCTGGTATATTGGATATTTTTACATTTCATTTGGCAAATCAGATATTCTGGAGAGAACAGTTGATTGTACGAACTCCACAATACTCGCAAGCTCTCCAAATGCAATTTGTCATCAAATTGATGTCCATTTCAAGAGCACTGCTTGGAAAAATTCTATTTATATCCTTGTACGTTATCCAGGTGTACAAATTTGTGTATAAAGTAAACTCATAGGATTCAGGAATTATTAGATGGAGCTGTGGATCCTGCACTAAAGCAGAAAAATTAGTTACCTCTAATCACTTCCTCATATAGCAGCTAACTGTATGTGCAGATTAAACTTTCAAGAACTCCAAGGCAAATATGAAAGCCCTCCAGGAAAATGCCATCAGATGCTCAAATGTAATGCTCACCTACTCCATACTCTCCTGTGGGCGACTTCTTCAGGTCTCCCTTCAGAGGCCACTTCCTCTTAATTTCAGACTCATTCTGTCAGTATAAACATACAGTGTTGGAGGCAGCAATTTAGAAAAGAGATGGTCTGACAACTGAAGGTAAGGACCATGAGAACAAGTAACAACTTCCTGCCTGACGTCAAGGAGAGAGACAGAAAAATATTGTATAAAATTGGAGGTGGAGGGCTGAAATAAAAGCCAAAATAGCAGCCTGAGCCATTTAACATAGAGACAGAGGGTTTTACTCTTTCCAAAAGCATCTCCATAATACAGGACAGCATAATGAATGATACTTAAAAGAAGAGTCACATTACACTCAAGATATTTTACAGCAAAAGCAAGATTCAATATAACAGAACACTAGAATATAAGTGTTAGGAGATCCTTAGGGGAGCACTTGTATCTTACAAATAAAGAAACTGAACATAATGGGGTGAGTCTGAGACAGGAGCTGGGCCTGTCAGGTGTAAGGCTCCCTCCACAGGGACATCTTCACAGCTGGTGCAACTGCAGGGAAGGAAGAGATTACATCACTTTTATTGTGCCACTTCTTTTGACATCTCTGTTTTTGCTTCCTTGCATTGATAACACTCCTTCAAAGAGAGAAGAAACCTTCTCTCTTTATTCACAAAAGAGTGAACTGTTGTTCCTTGGTTTGTGATGAGAGAACCTCAGGGTTGACCCTTAACAAAACTGGGACTGAAGGTAAAGTGTACTTTGAGTTCCGTCCTACATCCCACTCCTGGTGCATTTCCTGCAAGCTGTCTTGTGTCTGTCCTCCAACTGGCTACCCACCCACCCATCAGCCCCACACCCAAAGTTCCCAGCCAGAAGGAGAAACTGCCAACTCCCAGCAGTGCAGTATAATCTCAGTGTCTTTCTAATTTGTTTTATTTTACTTATTTGGTTTTGTTTCTTTGCAGTGCCAGGGATTGAACTTGGGACCTTGTGCTTGTCAGGCAAGCATTTATGCTGCTGTATTATATCCCCAGCCCTCTTTTCTAATTTGACTTCTAATCACATCAAAGAATGAAGCAATATTCTAGTGGGGATTTTTTTTCAAATATAAACAAGCTCAAGCATTACCTGGGGAATATTAAAATACCAATTTCCCCTGAAATTAGAATTCAGTGGATGATTCTAGCAGGAGTGGACCCCAAGCCCTCTCTGCAAAACACTATTCGCTTTGCTGTCCAGCCTGGACTCCTCCTAATACCCCCTCGTGTACTTGCCTCCACTCCAGTAGCTCATCCTGCCTGCCCTGCATGTCTTTGCCTTGTGTTCCACCTTTTTTACCCAGTGAATTCTTCTACATAACCTCAAAGCCAGCTGAGTACACATCTCACATCTCTGTTCTCATTATTCCCACATGTTTGTGCATTATCAGGCTTATCAGGCCGACCACTCATGCTGACTCCCTGGTGTATCCCTCTTAGAAGGCAGGGATGTGCATCACTGGCCTTTCCTGTTTCCAACATTTAGCACTCTGCCACACACTCTAAAAGTGTTTGTTTAATTAGCTTTTGTGTGTGCTAACTTTTCTTATCAATATCTATCCACTTATATTTGCATTTTTATCCATCTACTTGAAAAAATAAAGAATTTTCATGATGGCTTAAACCATCACTCTCAAATAAAGAGCATCTTCTATAACCTATAAAAACCGAAATAGAAGAATGGTATCTCACTGTATTACCCTTGTCCACAGTGGAGGACACACCGGTTCAGACCCACATGCACCCAGGATGTCTGCCACCTAATGAACCCAACAGAGTCCACACCACACAACAAATGAGAATTTTCAAAATAAAGGTCAAATTCTTATAGTGCAGTAAAACTAGATCTGATTGCCTTCCCAGTCATTAAGGTTAAGAGGTTTTGGGAAATATAGTTGGAAGTGATAGGAACTGGGTTAGAATTGATTCCTGTACAGTCACATGCCACACACTGATCTTTTTGTCCAGTGATTCAACACACATGTGACTATGGTTCCATACTATCACCACAGAGCCAAATATTCCCACAGACCACTTCCATCATGGCTGTCACAGCACTGCCATGTCTGGAGTGCGGCATGTCCCTCAGATGGTCACGGTGATGCTGATACAAACAAACCTGCTGCTCTCTCATTAATATAAATGTGCAGCACATAGCATTATGTACAGTACATAATAGTCAGCAATAGTAACAAATGATTATGTCACTGGCTTTTGTATTTATTATACTACACCACTTATATGTATTTCACGCACTCCTTCTACTTATTAAAAAAAAAGAGAGACTATTGGAAAATAGTCCCCTGCCTTGGGCTGGCACCAGCCTCATCCTCCTCAGGTTTATCTCTTGCTGCATCTCTCGCTCAAATTCTTTTCTCTTGTGCTTGTTTTGTTCACCACAATCCTCAGAGCACGAGGCTGTGTCGAAAACAGCTAGGTGTGCAGCAGGCTTTCCATCTAGGCTTGTGCGCTGCAGCCTAGGATGCTCACACAGAGACAAAATTGCTTACTTTCTCATAATACAATCTGTCACTAAATGACGTGCCGCTGTCCATAAAACTCTGTGTATTTATTTATTCTAAGAGCTCAGGAATACCCAATATTTTCTACCCTAGACTGTTACCTATCAAGAAGCTAGCTCATCTCTTATGGTCCACCACTGTTGTGTGTTTGTTCCCTGCAGGCGTGTGCTATGCAGAGTTTGGAGTCCGGGTCCCCAAGACCACAGGATCTGCCTACACCTACAGCTATGTCACTGTTGGGGAATTTGTGGCATTTTTCATCGGCTGGAACCTGATCCTGGAGTATCTGATTGGCACTGCAGCTGGTGCCAGTGCTCTGAGCAGCATGTTTGACTCACTGGCAAACCACACCATCAGCCGCTGGATGGTGGACAGCGTGGGGACCCTCAATGGCCTGGGTGAGACTGTGGCATCCTCTGCCCTGTGTGCAAACTTACTGACCGAATGTATGTGCTCCCCTTTAGAAATCCAAAATGGCAAGAACTTTGAGAGGTGCTTTCGTGTATTTGCAGTGTAATTTTTTTTCAGCCTGAGGAAATTATTCTAATTTCCATGGAAGCACTACGCAAACTATTAGACAAAAAGCTGTTCATCACACAATCATCACAGTTTTATTTAAGGAGGTTCATTTGAAATGGCTGGGACCAGAATTTTAGTTTTTTTTTTCAGACTTAGGAATATTTGCTCATGCATGATGAGATTTGGAGATGAGACCCAAATCTAAACAAAAATTCATGTATAAAGAGCTGGCAAGATAGCTCAGTGGATTAAAGCATCTACTTAGGCAGATGCAGTGACCAGAGATCTCGGTTCAATCCCCAGCGGCAAGCCCTATTGGCCACACCCCCAGGGCATGCTGAAGCTTTGAATGAGACTGGGCGTGGTGGCACTCCTGTAATCCCAGCACTTCAAAGGCTGAAAACAGGAGAATCATTACGAGTCCCAGTTTGAATAGTGAGATTCTGTAGACCCTCTATGAAATACATAAAAATAAAATAAAAATCCATGTATGTTTTATATATTCCTTATATAGTCTAGAAATCATTTTATTCAATATCTTATTATGTTTGCACATGAAACAGGGTAGGTTTTTTTCACTGGTGTTGTACATCTCCATTGAAAACATTTCAGATTCTGAAGCATTTCAGATTTTCAGTTTATAAATGCTCAACTTGTATTAAAGTAAATTACAAATAGCCTAAGTATTTTCACTGTGGTAAATAATTGATTAGCTTATGGTTAAATATTATGTATCTAGCAACTAAAAGGGTGATTAAGGAAGACTACATAATAACACAGAATATGTTTTAACCTAATATAATGTATCAAAGAATGCAAACTACTCTATACATATACTGTGTCAATAATCACATAAAAACAAAACCAATTTTGGGGGTGGAGAGAGAACTAGAAGAAACTTCTCTAGCAGCTTCATTTGAATTTTTTTCAAATTTTTATAAATAGGCATATGTTAATTTTTAAATTAAAAAATTAAGGAGCAAAATGGATTTCCAGTGAATAGAAGTCAGGGATACGTAATATACCTGATTGAACACTAAACAATCAGATGCCACCTACACTACCAGGACACCGCAGTCCCTATCTGTCCCTTTCGTCCACTTTCCATTCTGCTGTCCAGTGCTATCTTTTCATGTTCACGAGAAGCTAACCAATAGCTGAAGGAGCCTTGGGATTTTCCTCAGAAATTCCAAGGCATGATATCGTGGCTGTGGAAAGTCCTTTGACGTCAATAGCTCTATCTGAGAGAAAGTGACTGAAGTACTGGTCACCCAGAAACCGTGACAGTATGAAAAGTACGAAAACCACCTTATTCAGTACAATGATTTCATAAAATGGCCCCAAATTAAGTTGTCCTTCATCTCCTTAACTTTATAGATGAAATGTAAAATGATGAGAAATGTACAGAAAGCCACCCTGCTGGCTATGAGCAAAAGTGCAGCAGAAATTCCAGTTCCTTGACTGCTGTGGCGATTCCCTTTCCACCCTATAGAGGGCAAGATTCTCTTGGCCAAAGGACAATGCCAGGCAAGCAGGACCTGCCTGCCAGTCACGTTCTGGGCCGCCACATGCACACAAGTGAGGAGAAAACACTAAGCAGTGGTTTTCAAAGAGACGCATTTTAAAATTGGGTAAAACCAAAACTTTGGGGCATGTAATATAAGTTTTACAGACCATGAAATTAATGTTGATATAAAACCATTTTCAAAGGACATATGGAACGTAGACATATATCCTGAAGATCCCAGAACAGACCCGTTTTCAACACTGTGCTTTTTTCCCACAGGTGCTGTTGCAACTGTTACATTAAATATCCCAATTTGAGACCCAGAATATCAAATCCTCTTACTTATCTACCAAATCTACCTGTCTATGAATAGACACATATGCGGGTGTGTATGCATGCGTGTGTGCGCGTGCACACACACACACACACACACACACGCACACACACAGTTTTGGGTCCTGTCTGAGGGTCGAACTGAGAGCAGACACACTGAGATGAAGTCAGGAATGCGCATGCCTTCTAATCCCATTGAACAGTACTAAGCCATGCCCTTCTCCTCTAGGCAAAGGTGAAGAATCCTACCCAGACCTGCTGGCTCTGCTGATTGCAATCATTGTGACCGTCATTGTTGCTCTGGGGGTGAAGAACTCTGTGGGCTTCAACAACGTCCTCAACGTGCTGAACCTGGCAGTGTGGGTGTTCATCATGATCGCAGGCCTCTTCTTCATCAACGGGAAATACTGGGCTGAGGGCCAGTTCTTGCCCCATGGCTGGTCTGGGGTGAGTTCACCTTGAAGCCTGCGGTACCTGTCACTCGCTGAGTTTCCCTCCCTGCCACTCCCTAACTTGAGATTTTAAGTAGCTGCTCTGTCTCATGATCTTCACAGCACTCTTTTGGTCATTTCAGTCTGGATTTAACTGAAGAAAAGGTTCTTGGATTTTTGTTCTTTTTAACTTACTTGTTTCACAAGTATTTGTTGAAATCTTTATGTTACATAAGTGAGAGTAATAGAGTCCATGCAGGGACCTCTTGCAGTAGATCTAACGCTGTAGCAAGGACTTTACATATAAAACTTAATTAAATCAATTTGAATTATCTTGGGAGGAAAATATTACTTTGATTTCTTAAAGATGAAAAAACTCAAACTCAGAGAGGTCATGTGAATTACTGTTAAGCACAAACTATAAACGGCAAGATAGGGACCCCAAGCCAAATCTGTTGTCCTCCAAAGCCCAGACAAGAACAGCTCAGTTCTGCAGAACTTTGTACCCTACAAAGAGAATCTAGCATGTCCATAAATAGACAAGGCAGCAAAGGAGGCCAGGAGTGGAGAGGTGGGAATCTAGAGAAAGAACAGTTTTTGAGTCCGCATATTTGACCTTCACAGGAAAATCCTGCTGGGGCATGAGTGTACCTGAGCAGACTCAATGAGTGCTAGGTAGAAATCCTATTCCAGGCCTCATTTATAGCACAGAAAGAAGTCTATTTATTTTGTCTGGAGTTTGGCAAGAGAGTGTCCTCGATCAAAGGAACATTTTCAGATCTTATCCATATCACACAGTGGTCTGGATCATGCTGATGAAAAATGATGCCCGGCCCAATAACACAGGCCTGCAATCCCAGCTACTCATGAGACTGAGGCAGGAGGGTCACATGTTTGAGGCCATCTTAAGTGATGTAGCATTACCTTGTCTCAAGATAAAAGTGGAGTGGGAGTGAGAGAGCCAGGGGTATAGATAGTTCAGTGGCGTAAGCACTTATCCAGCACAAGTAAGCCCATAGGTTTAATCCTCAGCACCGCAAAGAAAGAGCAAAATGGAAAGGACAGAGCGGCAAATTCTTTGTATCTATAAGTGACTCTAAGTTGTGACTGTTTTATTTCTCTAGCATGACTAAAATGCTTATTTCATGGGATTAACAGTAAAAATCGCTGACCATTTGTGTGACAGTAGTACATAAATTAGAGAATTTTCAGCTGGCAGGGATCTGAGAGGTCTCGTGGCCCTGTCGCCTCATGCAACAAGTGAGTGAATCACCAGGGGCCAAGAAAGGCAATTCTGCCCGACACTGGGGCAGAGGAGAGACAAGGACTCCACTTGCTTCGCCTTTGTGGCTTTTGCTTAGATTGATTTTCCTCCAAGATGTCCAGGGATCAGAAATCTCTCTTGGAGAACATTCAAAATAACTTGTTTATTCTGACCTATGCTGTGCTGTTCAATGCGATGAAATAAGCAAGAAAGGTATCTAATTTTTAAAAGAATTTTACTCTTCTGCTTATCTAAAAGAATTCCAAAGAACCACTAAGCTCATCTCTCTTCTCCAAAAGGAATATACGCAGAAACTGGTTAAACATCAGAAGAGACAAAGAGGCACTGTTGACCCCATGCTGAATCCCCATGTCTATATTTTCTTATGATACAAATTGTTCCTTTCCTATCACATAAGAGAAACAAATTATAAGAGTCAGAAGAAAAAATGTTTTCTTGGAACTCAACTGCATTTTTATTGTAGCACATGAAAATGTTCTCTCTGTTTTCTCAACAATATAAGAAATTATTGGGTCATGGACTTGCTATAAGACTCCAGGCAACAGTTAATTTCTGTATTTAAGGCTTTCTCATCCATCAAGTGGAAAAACAAACTGCACAGAATGCTTTCAAAAAGCACAAAATCTTGGCTGTCTTAGTGCACACTGGCAGTGTTAGTGACAGTTACAATGTCAAGGGGGAAGAACTAATATTTGCTGACTACTCCATTAGGTGAATAATGATGAATATGATCTCAATTTTAAAGCAGACCTTAAGGGCATATAATGTTATTCTTGTTGAAAAAAATAGACATGCAGGTATCAGAGAGGCTGGGTTTACCTCCAGATCTCACTTCGCCCATCAGTGCTGAAGTTCTGACCCAGGCCTGTGGGACACTGAAACCATTTCTACTTTATTCGGTATTTTAGTGTATGATATGATGACCCTGGCTCTTTTAAGGGTTCTTACCCGTCCTTCTTAAACTTAGGGTAGTGAATGTATATGATATACTTCCTTTAAACTTTCACAAAATCTTATAATCCAAGAGCTAGAGGTAACATTAAAAGGTAACATAGCTCTTTTCTTATCTTTAAATGGGAATATGGTTAAACCAACCCAGGCTGCTTATGAAGACTTCTTGTCAAAGCAATTATTTATTTAATTTATTCCATTCATATTTAATCTCCATCCTCCTAGTGGCTCCTTTAATGGCTCCTCATGTGATTTAGGTCTCAAAAAAGACCAGAGGAGTTAGCGTCCTCTGGACAAATGCCTTTCCCTAAATCTGAGGAGGATGAACAAGTCAGTTAGATTTATCTTTCACCTGGGGTGTGTCTATGTGTGTGTGTGTGTGTGTGTGTGTGTGTGT
>PVKN010002539.1:9698-41995 GCA_004027915.1 Capromys pilorides | reverse complement strand
GAAGAAGAAGAAGGAGGAGGAGGAGGAGGAGGAGGAGGAGGAGGAGGAGAGAAGAAGAGGAAGAAGAAGTGCTCAGAGAGGTGTCTGCTAAAGAAAAGGGGAAATTTGAGGACATGGCAAAAACAGGCAAGGTTCATTATGAAAGATGAATGAAAACTTACATTCCTCCTAAAAAAGAAACAAAAAAGAAGTTCAAGGATCCCAGTGCTCCCAAGAGGTCTCTTTCGGCCTTCTTTTTGTTCTCTTCCAAGTATCACCCAAAAATCAAAGGAGAATATTCTGACCTCTCCATTGGTGATGTCACAAAGAAACTTGGAGAAATGTGGAATAATGCAGCAGAGCATGACAAGCCATATGAGAAGAAGGATGCACAGCTGAAGGAAAAGTATGAAAAGGACATTGCTGCCTACTGGGCTAAAGGAAAGCCTGATGCAGCAAAAAAAGGGAGTCGTCAAGGCTGAAAAAGGCAAGAAAAAGAAGGAAGAGGAGGAAAAATATGAGGATGAGAGGAGGAAGAAGAAGATGAAAAAAGAGGATGGTGATGAGTAATTTGGTTCTTGTGCAGTTTTTGTTGTGTTTTGTTTTGTTTTGCCTATAAAGCCTATAACCCCCCTGTGTGCAACTCACTCCATTTGAAGAAAAAAAATTAAAAATTTGAAATATAAGGCTCTGTAAGATTTATTTTTCAACTGTACAGTGTCCTTTTTTTTTTTTTTTTTTTTTTTTTTTTTTTTTTTTTTTTTTTTTTTTTTTTTTTTTTTTTTTTTTTTTTTTTTTTTTTTTTTTTTTTGATAGTTAACACACTATCGAATACTATCGAATGTGTCTTTAGATAGCCCTGTCCTGGTGAAATTTTCAACAGCCACTAATCTGGCCAGTATGGTATGGGGGTTGCAATTTGACATGGAAATTTAAAGCAGGTTCTTGTTGGTGCACAAATTAGTAATACATGAGAACAGTAGTTTTTTATCTTTAGCTGTTTCTGATGTAGCTTATACCTGCTGTTCTGTTAACTGAATACCACTCTATAATTGCAAAACAAGATAGTTGCAACTGTTTTGTTGACATTCTGAATGCTTCTATGTAAATACAACTTTTTTTATTAAAAAAGAATCCAAACCCTCAGGGTGATAATTAATATGATGTAGGATCCTTGAGACGTGATTGGTTCATGGGGACAGAGGGCTCCTCCATAAGATTGGCACCCTAGTAAAAAGGTCCCAGGCGGACACGATGTTATGTGCACAAGGTTGGGACACAGCAAGAAGCTACCATCTGGCCTGCTCTTTGACTTCTCGGGTTCCAGAAGTATACCACATACATTTCTGCTGCTCGTCAGCCACCAAGTCTGTGGGATTTATTGCAGCTGCCTGAATTAGGATGGCAGCAAAGCCTGGATGCAAACCAGACCCTGGCTTCTCTTGCTCTGCTCTCTCAAGGAGCAGCAGCATGAACTCGCCCCATGAGCTAGCCTCTGGCCCACGCTGCCTAAACTCTTCTCGGGGATCTTCAACATAGCCAAAACCCCAGCACCTGTGTGACCAGTGCCCTCACGTACTTGGCAGTGACCAGCCCCCCTGGGGAGGCAGCACTGGCTAGCAAAAAGCTGTCCAGAGGGGATGCTGGGAAGATAGCTCTTTGGCACAAGTGCCTGCCTGGCAAGTGCAAGGTCATGAGTTTGAACCCCAGTCCTGCAAAAAAAAAAGCTGTCCAGAGGAAGAAGGACTTCTAGTGGCAGGAGTGATTTCTTCTTTCCATCTCTCTTATTCTAGTGTGCCAGAACATCTAATAGCCCTGCCCTCCAGAGCCTCTGAACATGATCGTGAGTTTGGGGTCCTCCTCTCCAGACCCCACTTCTGTTCCTGCTCCTTGGTCTAGTCGCTGTCTAAGCACAAGTGCTGAGGCAAGACTGAGATCACAGGAAGATCACCAAGGACCACACAGGAGCTACGGAATGAGAAGCTAAGAAAATGTAACACCCTGGGGATGCCTAAGGTTCCAGCAGCTGTCCCTGCCAGGCTGGGTCACCTCTGCCCCACCTGCGCTCTTTCTGGACAATGCAGGAGACAAGAGAAAGGACTGCAGAGAAAACCAAGGGCCCTATCCACAGCGATTTTAAATAGCATCTTCTCTCTGCAGCCCTATGTGGGAGGGGAACATATGGTCCTACATTCATTATACTCCTGAGTTTAGGTTTGAAACATCATATTTTCATTACAAATAAGCTTTGATGACACTGCCTATTGCAATGATTTCAACGCATGGTTAATTTTATCTGCGGCAGTGGTGAGAGTGGCATACCAATTTACTGCCAGAGAAGAACAATCCGATTTTAGCATCTTAACCCTGAACTCGAGTTCCCTTTGTTCCCGAGAACCTTGTTTTAGCAAAACTCAAGACCTAAAGTGCCTGGGAAGAGCACGTCACTGATGCTGACTCAAAGGGGTGGAAAAGTCGAGGGAAAAAAAGAAAGAAGCAGCAGAAGCACTAAGCCTCATAATTGGTGTGGGGGGCAGGGAGGCCAAGAAATGGCCAAAGGGTTGGCCTCGGAGTGACAGTGTGCTTGGAACATCCGTGTGCGTAGCAAGCTCTCTCAACTTGGCCAGTGACCCAGGGACAGCAGACCTATTTGTGAGGTTCCTTTCTGCTGTGCCTGACTGCAGGCCAAGCCAGGAAGCAGCAAGAAAGGGCTGCCTCATGGAGCACTTTGTTCTGGGCCAGGAAGTTTAGAGGAAAACTAAAACGTGGAAGAATGTCGCTGGTGGACGGGGGCAGTGAGAAAGGTACTCTGACTTCTTAGCGCCTGTGTGTATGGTGAGAGAGAGAGAAGTAGAGCTAGGTAGCTCGGCTCCTGTCTAGCTGAGTTTTATTTTCAAGTTCATTATTACTTGAAAAGCTTTCCTACAGCAGTAGGTTCCACTGTATTTCACGGACATTATATTTATTTTAATAATTCTTCCAATCATTCAACAAATACATAATGAACACCTGCCAGAAAGCCAGGGCACTGTGGGAAAAGGGGGCATGGAGAAGATGGTGCTGCGAAGCATCTCAGAACAAACCTGGGACATAAAATGGGCTAAATGCAAGATGGGCTGAGGTATTCAGCACACTAATCATTTTGAAGAGGAAGCGTCTGATTCCTCCTAGTGGGTGAGGAAGGCCTTCAAGAATGTGGTTACTTAGGAGATGAATCCTAAAAGCTTCAGAGGAATGAACAGAGTGAGGCCACCAGGAAAAGCAGCCCTTCTGAAGGCCCAGAGGCTAAGTCAGCTCAGCTGGCATTTTAGGAACTGGAAGAACAAGGAGACCTCAGGTTAATAAAATAATGTGACTTTGGGTAGAGCCAAGAATGGGCTCCTGCCCTCAGTCCAGCCACAGGTGTCAAGTGAGGAAGGATAAAGTTTGTGTGTGTATATGTGTGTGTGTGTGTGCATGCACATATGTGCTATTCATGTACATGTTAGAGAACCCACTCCTTGCATTATGAATGGTTTCGTTAGTGGGTCCAGAGTGAATGGTATAAGGAGCAGGGGTGAAGGAGTGCAAGGTAGAGATAAGCACACAACCGAAGTCTAATTAATCGCATATGCATATTTAATGCTAAAACATTTAAATATTATCTTGGGGTGTGATGGGGAGCCAGAGAATGACTTATAATTTAGGATATCAAAGTTAAGACTATGCACAGATGCAGCTTGGCCTGTGGATGATTTTCAGGTCATTGTGTTTAAGCATGGATCTCTAGCTTCCCTTAAGAGGCAGCACTGACTCCCGTTAGTGACAACAGCACTGCTCTTCTTGGCTGAAGTGTTGCCCCCACGTCCATAGGCACAGCCACACCTAGGAGCTGCATGCTGTGATGCCTTAGGTATGCCTGCTGCTGTAGGAAGCTAAGTTTGCTTTTTAGAGAGAGAGAGACAGAGGCAGAGACAGAGTCAGAGACAGAGACGCAGAGAGAGAGACAGAGACAGACAAAGGGAGAGAAAGAAAGAAAAAGAAAGAAAGAGAGAGAAAGAAAGAAAGAAAGAAAGAAAGAAAGAAAGAAAGAAGAAAGAAAGAAAGAAAGAAAGAAAGAAAGAAAGAAAGAAAGAAAGAAATCTTGCCACAGAATCAAATTTGCATGCTACAATGTTCACTGGAGGAACAATGTTGAACATGGAGTATAAGATAGGAAAACATTAGAGGCAGAAGAACCTGTTGGAAGGTTATAATAACCATCAAAATTCCACATGCAGAAGCCATGAAAAGATGTCAGCAATAGCTGCAAATACCACCTTCAAACCCCAAACTGTAGCTGGATATGCTATCTCACCACGCTAACCCGTAACCCCATAATCTAAATGCAAATGTCGAGGTGTCACTGCAGCACCACAGCTTGACAATACTGATGGGAAGCACAATAAATACTGAGGCAAACACACCAGTCAGAAGTAAAGTAAATTAATAGTATGGCTTAGCTGGGATCACAAATGAATCACTCCAAAAGCAATTTTGTCCTGTTACAAAATGAGATAAACACCTACTTGCCAGTTATTTCAGGAATAACACAAATCAGCCCATCTGTCTTAATTCAGTGGTACTCATCATGCATTTTTAAAGTTATCACTTCCTGAAGAGTCATCCTATTGATGCCAACAGACACTTCATGTTGACAGTCTGTGCCATGACCTGCAATCTGGATGTCACTTCAGAGCAGTCTGTGAACCCTGAGCACCCCGTCTGCACCGGAAGTGGCTCATTCTCTAACAACAGGAGGAGGAGAGCCCTGGCTTGCTATCTAGATACAGTCTTCAGGTGACAGTGACATTGGAGAGAGAGAGAGAGAGCTGAGGGTAGCAGCATGTTTTTAAGAAAGGTGAGGTGAATGCTAGCACAGGGGACAATTTGCTGCAAACCAAATTACTAATCAATATCTGTGGTGGGACACACTGTCCACCATCGCTGTCACAGCCATTCCCAGTCTATGATGAGAGAAGCTGGAATGGGAGAATGCTCAGTTTAAATTTTATTCGTGCTTTGTATTCAGACATAAATAAGCTTGCTGATTATATCACTGTCTCAGATTTATGGTAAACACAAGGGAGCACAAGAATTTCAGAAATCCTCTCTGGGTCTTACAAGTCCTTAGAGTAAATATTTCTCACTTCCTCCTTGAATGGAAGAAAACATGGGATGAGAATTAGTCCAAAAAAAACTCCTAAACGCAAAGTTCAGGATTTTCTATGGTTTCATAGAAAATGCTGGGTTAGAAAGCATGAGGCTGAGAATAGGAGTATGAAAGGACCTCCAAATATGTTTTATGACCAGCACAAACTGCCTGCAGAATAATGATCTCCTGTTATATAGTGTCCAGCGATGGTATTTTACATGTCTTAAATTAATTGTGATGGGGATCACATAATTAACTCCCACTTATCATTATCTTTCTCAGCTCTCGAGAAGCTCGCCAGGTCCTCCCTCTATGAGAGCTCCAACAAAAATGCCTATAAATTCATTTTTGTCACAGAGGGTAAGTACAGAATGGCTTCCTCTCTTCCACATCTCTAGGGTGGTCTCCCAGCAAATACTCATCACCTCCCTGACTAAGCAGTCTGTAGCTGTGGCTCCCTGGCCTCTGAGTCCAATAGAGTTCAATGTACCTAAAAACATCTGCTACTGATCCCCAAAATATATATCTGGGGACCCTCTCCTCTGACAGATGCAGATCTGCAAGCCGAGCAACCCATCTGAATGCTACCAGGGTTCCACAGAACACCCTTCTCCCCTCCTTCTTCCTCCCCCTGCACCCCTTACCTCCTATATTTGTAATTGTCTGTACAGGACATGCCAGTAATTTATAAATAATGGCATCAAATCTTCACAGTGACTAAAAAAATTTTCTGTACTGTTAGAGATGCATGTGAGAAGAGGGGAGAAAGACGGAAACCTCCTTCCCCAGACTTATTAAATGGGCCTTGCTTCCACAATAGCGCACCTGGCTCTCTGGTTTGTCCAGGAGAGCTGAGAGGTATAAGGTTCATATTCTGCACTGACTGATCCACTTGTTCCCACAGGGGATTCCCAGGGCTCTTGAGTACAGTGGCCAATATCTTTCCTCACCTCTGTGATACTAAAACTAAGGCTCATCATGGGGACGAGCTGGGAAGTCTAATTTTTACAAATCTGTCTGGGTTTGAACTGAGGTCATATCTAAAATTCAGTGTCCTGGTGAGGTAGGTATCATTATTTCCATTTCACAAAGAAGAGGAAAACTAAGGGTCAGAGGGTTAAGTAACTAAAGATTACTCAGTGGCATAACCCAAACCCAATTTGAATCTAAACTCGTTGGCTTTTCATCCAGTGTCAATGCCAGCAGTGCATCACTTGACTGGCACAAACTTACCCTCCGTGGGTGAGTATGGAAATAGTAATTCAAGCCATGAGCTGGTGCTGGGTTCTTATCCCCCCATCCACATCATTATTCTATATGGCTATAAAGCTCTTCTATATAACCTAATCAACAATGTCCTTTACAACCTGAAGCTACACTAAGGGACAAACTTGTTTCCTTAGTTCCTTGGCTGTAGATGAGCTACCTGAGAGTGAGGAGATGAACCAGAAGTGGGGCCTCAGGAGGACGGAGTCGCAGCCTGGCAACAGATTGAGGTAAGCACTTTCCTAGGTCGCCCGAGGACATGCGAATCTTCCGAGAGAGTTTTCCTGGCCTTTTCTGTCCGCCCAAAGATGATGTCTCCGAGGCTGTCTGAGGATGGCAGGAGGTCCCCAAGGGTTGCCCCACATATATCAAATGGTCAGAAGCATCAGGAAGGGTGGAGCGCACCAGGAGCCTGACAGCTTTATTGATGTGAACTGTGACTTTCTGAGGGCTGAGATCCAGCAGCCACGGCCTGTGACTTTCAATTCTGGAGTCTCTGCTCCCGCTGCTCAGGTGAAGGAGCTATTGCAGCCTTGGCCGGCCAGCCAACTTCTCAGATACAATTACTTTTTTTATAATGAGGTTCACAGAAGCTCAGGGCAGCAGGACTTCTCGGATCCACACATCACACTCACGGCCCTCCTCCCCACTCCCATTTGTTGAAGGACACCTCCGCCTGGGTGGCCCTTTTCCATCTCTGCACTAAGCCGTGGGTCAGTGGCTGCCCAGTCTTCCTCTCGTAATGCAGGTGACCTCCGGAAGTCCTGGATCACAGCTGACTAAATGAACTGGATAATTAAAAGAGGGGATGAGCCATGGCTGGAGATTTTGTCTGCCTCATCAAGAACATGGTGCCCTTTTTATCAATCCACT
Source organism: Capromys pilorides (assembly GCA_004027915.1). Taxonomy (NCBI): domain Eukaryota; kingdom Metazoa; phylum Chordata; class Mammalia; order Rodentia; family Capromyidae; genus Capromys; species Capromys pilorides. Next base: position 34,704 of record PVKN010002539.1, on the reverse strand, counting down.
TGGTTTTTGTTTTTATTTTGTTCCCTTTGAAAAATGATTAGCCTTGAGAAACTTCCTAACCATGGCACTATCTGCCATTAGCTGTCAAGGCCAGAGTACTTAAAAAGTTTTGCCTCGCCATGTACTTAGGGGACTCAAGTAATAAAAGCACAGGGATCAGTAGTTGTTTTTCTTTTTTTCTTTTTCCTTTTTTTTTTTTTTAATTCAAAACCAAACCAGCAAAACTTTCTTTTAAATCTGAAGATTCTGTACACCATCAAGAACTTAGTTAGAAATGTGATGATACAGTAGGGGTGACGACAGAGATGTGAGTGGGTCATCCTTTGTTTATAAGAATTCCTGTACCATTCTCAAGAATCATAAGTCCTCTTAAAATTTTCTATGTCTTCCAGGACAAAATTTCTATATTCAAGGATACCACCCTGAGCCTGAAGGAAAGTTCCTTCCTCTCTCACTAAACAGCATGCCACTGGCACTGAGGACAGCATATACACTACGTCTGGAAGAGTTACCTAAATGTGACGATACCAGGATTGCAGTAAGGGTGCCATTAGGGACAAAGGCAGCAGCAATAAGGAAATGCATAAAAATCTTGCCACAGAGGACCACTAAGGACCTCAAAGTCTAATAAGGTCTCAGATAATAGCTAGTGTTCCATGCTTACCACAGCCTTCAAACTAATGTTTATGGCAAATACAAATTCCAAACACTTCCGTTGGACTGCAGTCACCCATTATTTTGCCTCTATGCCTGATCTGGAAAAATCTTTCTTCCACCCTGGAGTCCTCTCTGAGTACCTAGCAGAGGTAAGTCTGGTCTGCCACTGCTCCTGAGATGAAAGCCCCGGATGCAACCTACCAAGGGCATCTTTCCCAGGACCAAATGCTATCAGAGGATCCATCACTTCAGTAGACTGAATTGCTGTCTCCATCTCAAAGAGGAAGAGACTGAGGTTTAAAAAGATGAAGTGACTTTTTTTGGGGGGAAAAAAAAAGATGGCCAAATACCATTTGGACCACCTGCCATCTTCCCAGCAGTCACTTCTCTGAGTTCCCTATAATACGTCATCACCTCCAAATCGCTGCACAACCCCAGGCCTTAATTTTCTCATCTATAAGATAGGTGAACTTATTCTGAATCCGCCTCTAGCTCAACTATTATACTTCTGTACATGAATATCAGTGCCTTCCACAGCCACCACTCATGCCCCGCGAGCTGTGGCCCACACTCCTTAGGACAGAGCCCCTGTGCCACCCTCCACTCTCAGCTCATGTCCCGAGCACCCACCTCCTTCCTGAGTGCAATCCAGTGTGCTGAGCCTTGGGGTCCACACCTTCTCCCTCCACCAGACGTGCCCTCTCCCTCCCCCACTCTGCACCCAAGAAAAAAACCTACAGGGATTTCCCCCACCTATTTCCTGAAGGAAATGTTTGCTGTCCCCTCCAGACAGAACTGGCTACCCTGGTTACCACTCCTCACTGCCCTTCCATCAAGACTATGTGCCCCTCGTTAGTACTTTATTGACGAGTCCACCTCCCCAGCTCCAGGACTCATGTGTCTTTGGTACCTAACACAGTGCCAGGCACATAACATTTCCTTGACAAGTGTTTCTCAAATGACTAGAAAACAATTATAGTCTGAAAAAGGGTTTAAAACAATTTTAAGGTGCAAACCAAGGTTATGCCTAGCACCACAAACGCAATCCACTGGTTGAGATTAAAGCATTGGAAACCCACTTTACCAATTCCAACATCACTCACCGTAACAACTACATCAAGTCAACAAAGGGTAAAGGCCCATCTAGGAAATGCCAGGCACTGTTCTCAGGATAAGCATCATGCCAGGGAGTAAGAAGGGGTCCATGCCAGAGAGACGAGTGTGCTAGTCAGGGGGTGACAGGTATGCAGAGCATGTCAGCAGCTGTACTGCAACGTGACACACCCAAGAAGAGAAAAACACAGTGTACCACGAAAACGGCCAGGTTAATTCGAACTTGTCTCTAACGAGATTAGACAAATGGGCGGAGATCACTCATGGTGATTCTGTGCTTGCTTTGCTGCAGTTTACACAAACTCACCAAACAAAATACGACCACGTTTAGTTAAAACATCACAACCAAATGTATTCTAAAGGTGACTTTGCTTCTGGATTTTTAAAGGAGTTTAATAAACCAATTATCGTTGAAGATCAGATCAGAAAGGACGCTATTTCTTTTAAGGCTTTAGAAGGAGCCATTTTGTGCACAAACACACCTCTCAGGAAGTAAGCCAAGGCCAGCCCCTCAGCTGCGTAGTTACAAATCATCTCCCTGAACTGGGGAGCCTCAGCTGTCCAGACTGCGTGGCGAGATTCTCACGCTCATGTGAAAATGATAAACCCACCCAGCTGTTAAGACGTGGCCCGGTGCTAGCCTTCACTCATTCACGCAGGCGTTTCTCTAGATTCGTCTCTGACAGGTTGAGCACTGTGCTTACCAACTCCTTCCAGCACCCCAGTGAGGAAAGCACTGTCACGCACTACCCTCATTTTGAAAAGGGGGAAACTGAGGCAGAGGTGTCAACTATTACACAACATATCCAGGGAGGGGCTCCTGCGAGTGGCCGAGTCACATTGAGCTCTGTTCCTTCTAAAATCACATCCTCCACTCATCCGTGTGTCATCTTGACGGGACTGAATATATTGGAATAAGAAAATCCCCATCACCAAAATCTGCTGCCAAACCTCTTCCTGTTCAATAAGAAGACAGCTGCTGTCCTAAAGTCCATTCCGAAGATGGCCTCGAGGCCCAATGACTTTTCAGGGACAGCGCACAATGTTTCCCCTTTCAGCAGTCTCACGGTGCCGAACTCACCAGGCCTCCAGCAGCCACTAACAATGCTGTCACCAACACACTGTTTAGTCAGCGATTGGACCTTGGCGACTTTCTTTTCTGGAAATGTGCTTAGGTTACCAAGAGAAATCCGAGAGGCTGCGAGCACAAACCTCATCACATGCAAAGCATTTTTTTTCCCTACTGCCTGCTCCCCCAAACTGACCTTTCCATTGGGGTCTCGAAGAGAAGCCTTCCTGAGATGTAAAACTTCATTCAAAATCGGATGTACGGGGTTTCCCAGCTGCTAGCAGCTATTCAGGCATTAACATTTACAGTTCAGATATATACATATATTTTCCCCAAGACGAACACCATCCTTTCTAAGAGTTCCTCTGGTCCCTTCCTCACTTGACCTACCTAATTTAGAGCAGTCCCCAGTGCCAGCTCGGTGGCAAGACTGCTGTGTGATAGCTAATCCACGCGCATACGTTTACTGCTGACATTTAGAAACATTCTCACAGTTCGTGTGAGTACATGGTAAACAGATGCTATGGGACTTTTTACCCATTATCAGTCATCTCTGAAGACCGCAGTCAAGTGACAGGTTTTTGAGAATTTTCAGTCTAACAGCAAGAGGTTTATTTTTAATAGAATATTGATATTATGGTACAAAATGGCATTTGGTGTTCATTTTCTTCACCCTCCAGCAAGGCAGTTGAGCTTGGTGGGTTCCTGTGGAGCCCTGTAACTCCTATTCTCTCGTTACTCTGGTGTGTGTGTGTGTGTGTGTGTGTGTGTGTGTGTGTGTTTTGGGGGGTGAATTGCAGACTTTTATGAACTGTCTGATTAAAGTACCTCCATCTGAATGCAGATTAAAAGTTCCAACACCTGAGAGCTCAAAACCAATGAATATTTATACCGAAAACCAGCAGATGAATACACTCTAAATCTGCAAATGCAAGTCTAGTCATGGGTTTTATCTTATTTTAGGACTTACTTTTTATTAAAATGAACTCTTGCATATTTACACTACAGAAATAAACGTTACTTGCAGGCACAATACAATGGAGACCTCACAAATGCATTGCCTCAGGGGAAAGCTACTGTATTTCTCTGGAAGTTTTTATTTCTCTGTCAGGTCTTCCTTGAGGAAGGGTTTCATTGTAGATGATTGGTGTAACTTGAGACCCGGGAAACATATTCATGTGGGGAAATTCTTCATTTAGTGGCCCAGACAATTATGCTTACCTCCCCAAGTAGAGATTTTTGTTGACTTAACAATATTTCTCCTTTCACTGGAAAATTCTTTCTACTCTTCTGGAAGGTAGTGATTTATACAAGCAAGCACAAGGGAATGTTATTTTAGCAACAAGTTTCTTTGCCTTCTCTGTCAGGCAGATTAACACATTCTGGCTTTAACATCCTGGTAACTTAACAGTTGCAGAGTGCTTACTTTGATCAGAACATGGAGCAAGCTGAATGCTCAATCAGCCTCTTCAGAGAACAATCAGGTCACCCTGACAATGGCCCTCAGAACACCCAGCAGTAAACGGTCAGGGTTGCAGTCAGGCCACAGACTGGAAATGCCCAGACCAGAGGCTGCCAACTTTACCTTATAACGCAAGTGGAAGTTAACATTGTCACCATCCAATATCCCTGGAGAAACAAACAACTCCCAAACACATTTAAAGTGAGTATTTCAAAGACAGAAATGTTCCATCTTAGCCCATTAGTTCCTTAATCTCTTTGCAACCTCTTAATGTTCATTAAAACCCAATAAGCCCCACATGAAAATCCTAATGGAGTTATCAAAACTAAGGGAAACACAACCTTGGATGGAACCCAACCGCTTGTGTCTTGGGACGCCCATGCCCCCGTGATAGGAGGACTGTCAGTGTGCAAATCTGCCATCTTCTTCTTGAACTTATTCATTCTTTTTCATAAACTAAGTTTAGAGATAAATGTTTACAAATCAACCCAGTCATCATTTCTTCATTTTAATGCTTAAACGCTTCATTTTGATTGCTGCCTTTTTGACATTTTACCAAGGAAATATGTTTGCGTGTTCGCAATGCCATTGAATCAGCAATTAGATCTCCATATTCCAGATGTCATGAGAGTTTTCAATGCATCTCCCAGTAAAATTTATTTCTGAACTTAAAGGGGGGAGCAAATGTACATTGTATAAATTAAACACATTATCCTTATTTTTCTAATTGCTTCATTGCACACAATGAAGGCTTCTGAGATTGTTAATTCAAGGATTTCCCATCATTCTACATAATATTTTTCTTGCAATGAATATAATCTTGAATTATTTATAGAAACTACTTCTCCAGTTTGATCCACCAATATTCTTTTTCTGGTAAAACAAGGAAAAATGAAAGGGAGTTGTGCTCTTAGCAGCATTTTCTATTCTCCATCCTTGTGAGTCTCTCTTAAGCCCTGGCATTCTGGCTAACACAGTAAATTTATTTCTCAAAGTGGACAAAGAAAAATGTAGTTCTAGTCTCACCCTTGTCTTCATTAAGACTTTGTGCATTTCCCAACTCCCTACTGCAGATTTCGAACTGCCCCAATTCTCCTTTCCCATGTGGGACCAGCCAGGAACTGTCATTTCCAGTGACTGTCAGGGCGTCATTCCAAAGCAATCCAAGCCCCACCCTTTCCTCTGTCACATCTTGGCAAACCAAACATACGACTTCCCATCTCTTTGTAATAGATGCTCATTGACTCTTTACAAACACAGCAAAACACAATGACTGTGCAAGGGGCAATTTGGCTCTACTGAGACATTTCAGTGAAGAGTAGAAGTATCCCCCAAGGATTCCTCCTGGGTGCCTCTAGACACAGCTGTGAGGGAAGAAAAGAATCTTCTCTGGATGCCTACTGAACTGAATTAGAAGTGGACATCAAGCCAACGCCATTAGCAAAGTGGGCGCATGGCCAAATGAACAACGTCATCCTTCTCCTAACCTTCCTTCCAAGGTGTGCTCCTCTCTGGAGTCCTTCGCAAGCAGCTCAGTTCTACCCTTCTCCATGCTTGCTGCAGCACCTACCTCTTGGCACTTTCCCCTCTAATAAGAAAATGACAAGAGCAACTACTCCTTTTCAAGGAAGGATTTCACCTGATATTTATTGTGTCTCAAAGGATAACATAGAAGCGTTTGGCTCCCGTTCTCCTCCCATCCACCAAAGGGCTCCGCAGATGGCTCCTTCTAGCCCATCCCATCTCCTGAAAAATGCTCCTGAGCAAAAACTCATCTGTTAGTAACAGAACTGAAAAATGCCTCATTCCGGCTAGAAGTGGTATGAGAGCTGCTACTGCTCCAGCAAATTTATTTTGCCTTTCAAGGGTTTAATTGCACACAACATGGTGCAGTTTTGATTAATCCTTCAGAATTTAATATATACTCTGGGGGGGTCAATATGTTGATTCTTCATGCATCGCTATCATGGGAGTAACTGGAATGTGTTTAAACACCGCAGGAGGTACACTTCTCAAACTTACCTGGCCCTGCCAAGGGTAAAAAGTGCTCATTAATGACTCAATCCAGGAGGGAAGCCAGCAGAGGGGCGTGCTTCCTCCCTGACACTATTTCTGGTTTGCTTGGCAGGCATGTTTCCCTTGGGGAGGTCCCAGGTGAGGCACACACTGGAATCTTCCAGGCTTATGCCCTGATCATTTTAATGAGAAAGCAGTGTTGAAATATTGGCACCTTGCATCCAGTCAACATATGGAGATGCTGTAGCGGCACTTAATTGAACTGTTGGAAGATTATAAAGGGTACAGTCATCTGGGTCAATGAGTGTTTATTCTTGAACATGGGCTAGAACGAGGTCATCCAAAGGTAATAACAAGTCAATTCTCCATTTCCACAAAGAATAATCCTTTAAACTCTAGGATCTTGGTTGCCGTAGGTAGACTGCTCATGAAGCATGAGGAGACTACAAGTCATATTGCATTCTAAACGTGGGAACATGTATAATGCAAATCAGAGGTGAAGGACCTTAGGAACATGGTTCTGGAAACTCTGCACTTGGGAAATCACTGCAGCAAATATCCCCAGGGGCCAGGTCTGCTTTATCAGAGCCAGAAAAATAAAGTAGGGCATAAACATGGAGCCAGACAAGGGCTAACACATGGGCACCATCATTCTGCATGGTACGACACAGTCTTTTCCAACCTGATAATGACCTGGAAATCCTAGGATTAGTATCCCTTCTTGCTGGTCTGTTTTCTGGGCTAAATTGTGGGCCTTCACATTCTCACATTAGAGTCCTTACTCCAACTATGTTGGAATATGGTTATATCGCAGTGTTTGGAAACAGAACACTTAAAAAAGTAATTAAATAAAATGAGGGCTGTGATTAGGCCTGAATCTAATATGGCTAAAAGAGATTAGGGTGCAAACACACTCACAGAAGACCATGTGAAGACAAGGGAAGAAGACAGCACCTACCAGCCAACAAGAGAATGTTTAGAAGGAAATCAGCCCCGGCAACCCTTGACCTTAGACTTCAGTCTCCAGAACTATGAGGAAATAAACTTGTGTCATACAAGCTGCACATTCTGTGGTGTGACGTTCTGACAGCAGCCTGAGTGGACTACAACAAACCCAGGAGTCCAGCATGATAGGGCACGCCTGTAATCACAGCATTCAGGAACATCGAAGGAGAAGGCTCACAAATATTAACACAGCCTGGACAATTTTGAGACCTAACAACTCTGCCTCAAAACATTAAATTAAAAGGCCTGGGATGTAGCTCAATACATAGGCCTTTGGCTCAGTATCCAGTGGGTTGCAAGAAGAGGCCTAGGAATCACCAACACGGTCACATACAGTGGCTACTCAGCATAGCACAGTCCCCTGGGGAACAAATGTCCCACCCCATCCTCCCCAGCCCTACTTCACAGATGCAAGAAGAAGAGCCATGAAACAAGAAAAGCGATCATGAGAAGGAAGGAGGAATTTATCTTCCATCATCTGAATATCCATGCCTGGCCTACTGGTCCACACTGTCTGGGGCAACACTCGGGAACCCAGTGGGTGCAGGAAATCACAGCACATCGAAGGCCTTGATGACATTACTGGTGCAGCCCATGGACAGATTCAGATCTCAGTGTAACTTAAGTATAACCTAGCCACAGACAGGGGTTAGCGGGAGATAGGTGGACACAAGCAGCCTTTGCAAAACACAGTCGCTGAAGTGTTAGCAGCACAATCAAGCCACGTCTGACCCACTTCGTTTAGCTCAAACACATATATCCTCCTATACACATACCTCGTATACCTTGACAATTACGTGAAAAGTAGACACCAGTTTCTAAGCTGTCACGCAAAATCTGAGCAGCTACTTTTCAAAGGGAAAATCAGGGACCCAGCTGCCCAGGCCAGTATAGAACCCAAGAGCCTGAGTATAACTGCCCACACCCCAGGTCTATGTGCTCACCAGCTTAAACCAGCTACCAGACATCTAAAAGTTATAATAACAAATACACTGCCAGGTCTGCAGTTAAACTACAATCAAATGGGACTACTATGTCATGTGTACCCCTCTTAATCCCCCCTGAAGGTCAGGTAACTCACCCACAACCTGAGAAACATGCATATCCACCCACAGCCTGTTCCAATTCAGTTTCTCTAGTTAAGTCAGGTCTCTCTCAACCTCCAATTCTTGGCAGTTTTAAGAAGCAGAACCAAAGGAACAATTGGATGCCATCCAACTGCAGTGAAATCAGAAGCTGCCTGAAATACACCACAGTGTACAGCACAGCCTCTCACGTCCTCAACATATAAGTTAAGGTCAACAAGAGAAGAAATGCTTCCTGTTCACAAATCCTTTAGGGCTGTTTGTTTGCGGACCTCTGGTTGTTCCTGCTGAAATACCAGAGTACGAGCCTGGGAATAACCAGCTTGGTCACATGAAAGGATTTTCTTTTGCCAATCACCTAAGTCCTACCAGGCCTGACAGGTTTCACAGTTCCTGCTGCTATCGGTTAAGAAGTGAAAGAAGAAAATCACCTCTTTCTCCTCTCACTAGACCAAAGGCCACCTCTGTCTGCTAAAATGGTCAGCTTTCCCTTTGGCCTCTGGACTCCATTCAGCTGGAAACACCGGAGAAATCCACGTGAACACGGAGATCCTAGAGTGTGCATAGGAATGCGCTTGACCTTGTCCAAAAACACAGCAGGGACTGTCTATTAAGCAGCAGTATTGATTCTGAGACTTGCTCCTTTAACCTGCGACACACTCCATGGCCTCAATCCAGCACCTCTCTTAACTTCTTGTGTTTGGGGCTGTATATTGCGATCTACCAAGGGAAGCTTGTTTCTATTAGCAATGTCTCCTTCCAAATGCCACTGACTTCTCCGGTGCAGTTTTTCTGCCTTTGAATCGATGGTCAATGCAAAATGTGTTAAACTCTTTCAGTTTTCCTAAGTCGTTTCTCTCCACCTTCAGAAATTTCCAACACGTGTGACAGTCCATTTTTGCTATTTCTTGAAAAGAAACTGATATCAATGACTCTAAGTGTGAAGTACACACATTGTTTAAGTCAGTGATGTCTTTTTGGGTTTTTTTTACAAAATGTAAGTGGAGAGAAAAACAGAATTTCCCCTATTAATTGATGTGCTAGTGACAAATCCACAAAATTTGTGCCCAATTGTTATCATCTGATGTCTTTCCCATTCTTGAGGCTCTGAGGGCTCTTACCCCACACCTTGGCATCCTGGGTGTGTCCTTGCTCAGGGGCGCCCTTGCCTCCCTTCCTTCCTCATGCTTGTTAATAAGCATTTGAGTCTGAGCCTCAGGAAGCAATACACTCAATGCACAAAAAGTGGCTGTTGTGAACTTAACTGCTGAACCTGAGTGCACCAAAAAAGAGATGCATAAACTCCAGCCGATTACTGCTCAATTATTCACAGGTTTAAGCCTCTAAAGGAAACATCTCTGAAACACATGGATCTGAAAATTGAATTGAATGGCTTCCACCCAGCCAGCCTAGCCACCCACCCTAGCAGGCTGGTCGGTTTCTTCCCTAGGAAGAGAGGGAAGATGCTGGGACACTGCAGGTACCTAAGAGAAGCAGGCCTGGCTTTGGCCCTCCTGCTGTAGGCACCAGTCAGGAGCCAAAGCCTGCCTGGGATGTCTGCCTGCCACCTGGCTGTGTGAGACACCAAGCGCGCAGAGGCATGGGTGAGAGTGTGCATTTGCCCTCAGCCCTGAAAACAAGGGTAAACATAAAGGGTGGTGGAAGCCAGGGCTGGAAATAAATCTATCTTCCAATGAAAAGGGCACACTCAGAGATAAAGGTGGGGACAGTTATAGATAACAGGGAGTTCTATTCGGGAAGGCATCTGTCTTGGGTCACCTATCTGATCAGGGCCCTGTAATCACATTGCCTTGAGACAAGAACAAGGAATTTCTTTTGTTCACAACATTGCCGAGAATCTTATTTTGTAGCTGATTTTGGACAGGGCCACCTTGATGGCTTTCTGAAAATAACTCCTCGAATGTGTGTGCTGCTGGAAGAGGACAAGGATCACACACACACACTTGGCCATGGCTTAGTCAGACTCCATTCACTGCTCTAGAAATTCCTCAAAGGAGCGCCAGGACCTGTTTAGAAGACATGCTGAATTCTATGCCCCTGGCCTAAATAGAGGAGTCTGCTGAGGAAACAGGAGACAAAGGAAGGAGAATGGCTGCTCCCCATCTAATGGAAGCAGGACTTAGAAGCAGCCTTCCAAACCCCAGGTTCCTGCCATGCATGTCCATCCTCAGAAACACCAGCCTTTACAGAGTAGGCAGCGACATTTCCACCACTCACCAAGCTCTTTCCTGCAAGACAACAGCCCCCACCCAACAATGATGAAGATGGTGTTCTCAGCAACCCGGTCTGAATCTGTTTGTTCTTCTGTGAGCCATATTGAATAATTCTCCAGATAACAAAAGGACTAATTGGAGTTAGGAGGACTGAGGGAAAACTAATCACCAAAAGCAGGTTTCAAGCAGCCCCTGGAGATGCCAAAAGATACTGAGCCAGGATCCTTAGAGCAGTGATTTAGGAAGAAAACTGGGGAAGTGGCAAGCAGGAGAAATAAATGCCTCCTTCCAGAGGAACCACAACACACCTGTGACAAAGTGCATCCTACGGCTCACAAGATGGCAGTGTGCTGAGGGACATGGAGAAAGTTCCCGGCCAGAGGTCTGAGAGTTGAGACAGCTGGACTGGCCTATCTGGAGTTTGCCTACCTCTCATGGTGCCCCTTGCTGGCAGCATCTCCACAGGCCTCATAGGGTATGAAATCCTCTCACCAATAATTACTAGGCTGATAAAATTCAACCCCAGACCTGGATATTGGTAGCTAGCTAAGCCAAAGAAGAGACTTCTCAGAATGCCAAGCAGGGACTCAGGCAAAGCAGAAGTGAGGGGCATCCCATCCAAGGGACCACTTCATCAAGTTAGAGCAGGGAGCCCAGGGGAAAACAGTGCACACTGTCCCTTGCCACACTGTCACTGTCTCTACCCTACTCACCCCCACCTCAGGCTACAATCACCAAGAAGGCAGGGAAAATGCCGCTGGGAGAACAGCGGGGTGAGGACGGTGGCTTGTTTTTGTGGCTTATCTGACTTGCTTGAAGATACACCTATGGCTGTACTGGGACTCTGGAGAGAAGGGGCTGCTTTTCTCCCTTCAGGATCTAAAGGTGTGCCCATCTAAAGCCAAGAAATAAACACGTTTCCTTCCTTGAGAATAAAAATTGCAGCAGGTCCATAGGTTCAGAGAACAGCTACTACACAGGGACCAGGTTTCTAATCATGGCATGAAGTCCAATCATAGTGCAAAATCAGGCTAAAAATGGCCACTCATACAACTAATTTATGAATCTATCCTGAGGCTGTCAAGGAACTGTTTAGCTTTCATAACATTATTCTGCCCTAAGACCACTGTCACTCAGCACTACATACACTCAATCAATTAAATCAGTGGAGCCCACACAGTTCAAACACCTAACAAGGCAGCGTAGAGGGGTAACCAAGACACTGCACTGACCTCAGTAAAATATCCTGGGCAGTGTTCTATGCTCTGAGGTTAGGGCAAACATGCCTGCTCTCCTGGCTCTTGTATTTGAGATCAGTGGAAATGGAGCTCTCATAAGTAACTAAATGTCTGTCACCTGAGAGGGTGCCAGTTACTATGGAGAAGCACAAAACAGGAAAAGAAGAAAGAAGGGGAGGTGGTGGTCAAGGGAAGTCCCATGAGAAGGCCACGGTTGACCAAACCTAAAGGAGGGGAGGACATCGGGCCCATGGATATGAAAAGGAAGACGTTTCCAAAGAGAAGTGGTGGGTTGTGCAAGAGCCCTGAAGTGGGGCATGAGACAGAAACCCTGCAAGGAGATGCTGTGATTGCAGTTAGTATGCTTAGTGATAGTAACATGGATGGGGCATGGATGGGGTTATTATGTTGAGAAATTTTAAGTAAAATTCTGGCCTGGGGACATAGTTCAGTGGTACTGCAACTACCTGACAAACATGAGGTCAAGAGTTCAATTCCTGGTACAAAAAAGGAAAAAAAAAAAAAAAAACTATCTGTAATTTAAATAAAAATGCCTTTATCTAAAGGCATGCATATTTACTCTTTTAAAAATTATATATACATATATATCCAGAATGTTGACAATAGTTACAGTGGGAGAAAGAACTCCAAAGATTATGAATGGCCACATATTCCTTTTTTTCCCATGGTATTGTTCATTTTGCAAGTGTTCATAGAGAGTCCACCAGCCACCAAGAATTAGAGACAGGCATGGCACACATACCAGGCCTGGCTCAGCTGCAACATCCTAGCAGGAGAGGGGGGCTGTATACTGCCAGGACAGCAACATTGTCACCTAGACCTGTGCCACAACACAGCCAACAGCAGCTGAAGTAGGGAATTAGGTGCTTGGGAGGAAGTGGAGAGGGAAGGTCTCAGAGAGAAAGGTTATTTGGATTGAACCCAAAGAGATCAAAAGGAGCAAAGTTAACTAGGAAAGAGTAGTAAGGTTAGCTTCTTGATTGGAATAGCATGAGATAATGTGAATATGATACTTTCATAATAATAAAAACAGCCTGTGGACATAGGTAGGTAGGTAGGTAGGTAGGTAGGTAGGTAGGTATGTAGGTAGGTACATAAGTGGGTAGATCAATCTCAGTCTTGGTTATATGACTCTGCCAACTATTTTGATCATTTGTTCATCAATAAGCATCTATTGAACACATATCAGACACAAGCAATGGGGCTGGAATAGGATTATAAATAATACAGACACGGCTCCTATTCTCAGGAAAGCTCACGTCAAATCAGAGGCAAAACTTGAATCTCAGCACTGCCACTTTGCATAATAGCAAATTGGGGGAGAGCCAGGAACAAATAGGAGCCTGGCAGTCTCTGCTAAGTTTGCTGCAAGCTTGAAGCAAAAATAGCAGCTAAACTGGTTTTCTTTAGCCTGCTTTTTACTGAACCACAAGTATTTGTGCTTTTTACTTATTAATCCATTCATTCAACCAGGCTCTGCTGACCACATGGTCCACACTGCTGCTGCGCCGAGAAGTAAAGGGACAGAGATAGGACAGTGTTTCCCTAAAGGAGCTCAAGCCTGTCCCGGAAGATAGGAAGGTAAACAATGCAGTGTACTGTGTGTCCAAGAAAGTGTCTGCACGTTTAATCCTGGGATGATTAACATGAGTCTTAGCAAATAAATTGGACAGATGTTAACTGTTTTGTTGACTTTAGTGACACTAAAGTTCAAAATGTCCTCTCTCTTCGTTCCCCTATGTATGATTTATGATGTTAGCTTTAGAAAGGTGTATATTATCATGAGGGCAGTTGGTTAACTAACCTAAGGAACACTGAGATGGAAATACCCATAGACCTGTGATTAAGAAGCAGAGGTCAGTTCACAGCCAATTAGAATGGCTGCCCATGGGAAGAGTTCCAAGAACAGAGTGGGATGTAGCTAGGGTCTTGGGCTATCCACTTACAGATTTACAATCTAAGGTGCAGAGCTGGCCCCTTCTCCTGCTGGTTTCTGGTCTGGTATGCAGACAGGGAGTGTGACACATGGCTCACTTTTTGCTTTGAGGAGATGCATGAAGAAGAAATCAATGCAGAATGAGGAGTCCTGAGAAAGGTCCAGGTTTCCTCCACAAACCACTATCTTGTGTCCTTTCCTTCTGGTCATCCTCTCCACCTGCCCTTGAAGCCTGCAGGGTCACCTCATCCAGACATTCAAGCCATGCAAGCAACCCTATGAAACAGGAAGGCTGTTCAAATAAGTGTTAACCAACCCTTCTCTGACATGGACACTGGAGAAAACACCCAAGTGGTATTTTGTAGCTCATCCAGGGATATGTGTGCATTCATTTGTAAGCTGTGTTCAGGCAATAAACATTGTTTCTTTTGACTTTGATTCTATATCCTTATGAACTTGGAATAACTATTATTTGTATGACTATAATTTTCCATAGTCTCAAGCACATTTGATATAAAAATTAGTCTGCATGCTATTTGTACAGCAAGTATAGATCTAAGTATGTTATGGGTATTAATACATTTAACCCCCAATCTCCCTATTATCAGTTCCACTTTATACAGCAATGAAGGAGTAATGTATCTTGCTCAAAGAACTCACCTAGTGCCATCATCTATGAACAGCCAGTGTGGCTTCAAGCCCACCCTGCCCTTGTGGCTCACAGCATGCCTCATGGCAACTTTTGTGGGAGACAGCGACTTTGCCACCATCTTTGCCAGCAGCTAATGGCAAAATAGTTCAGCAAGAATCCAGGCAGCACATGACCTTTAAGTTGATTCTCTGAATCGATTGCTGACTATTCTGTAATGCCCTGTTGATATGATAGGCCTTGTACTCAGAAAGTAGCTGTCGCCTACACAACTCCAAGAACTGTTCTTCCCATTTCAGATAATATTATTTGCAGGAAAGGTAACTTTTTTAAAAAAAAAGAAAAAAGTCACTTCCCCCTTCTTGGTTGGCTAGAAAAACAAAAGAATACTACATTCTCTTCAGGTTTATGAACACTCAGTATGAGACAGCCAGAGACAGCAGGATGATTCCAGACGCATAACGAACAAATAACAAATTTAATAGTGTGGGCCTTGTTTATACTTCTGCCATCAAGTTTAATGATGAGCCTATTTATGCTAAACTTCACTACATTATTGGAGTCATTAGTGCCTGTAAGTAAGCGATAATGCTCTTGGAACTTCACTAGTACATGTAGCTTCCTCAGAGTCCAGTATTTCCATGTTGGGAGATGCAAGTTCAGTGAATATTTTCATGCATACTACTGCAACAAATATTATGCCCCAGAAAGTAAAGTAGTGACCAGTTGAGTTTGAGAGTGCAAGACCAAAGGGTTTCTTTCACTTGAAAATCTCCAACAAGGCATAAGATACAGTACTACCATCGCTTCAGATTCTCCATGAAGGGTCACACTGTCACATTTCCTGCAAATACTGACCCAAGAAACTTCTCAGAGGATCCCTAATAATTATCTCTCAGACAACTAGACCACTTAAACCCAGTTTAATGGATATGGGATCGAAGTATCACAGCACACAAGAATTCAGACCAACTCAAAGCATGCACAGAGCACATCCAGATTCATCAATTAGCACTGAGCCGATTTATTTCACCTGGCAAATATTAGAATGGATGTTTCTGCATATGTGGAGTCCTAACTATAAGGTATTCCAGCAAGTGGGCACCAAAACTTAAACAAAGACCCTGAAAATTCTCAAAGGGAGTCTCTCCTCTCTCAGTCTGAACCAGAAGTTTTGTATGACCTCAAGTATTCACACACCTTTGCTTTGGGACACTGACTAGGGAAATAGGATGTCATTAAATCCTAATAGGAGGTACATATTAAAGATACCCCTCTGCATCAGCATTTTCCCCAAGATGAAACACGATTAACAGACAAGTGGCACACAGCCTAAATGAGGCCTGAAAAATAAAATCAATACTGTTGCCAACACCCAACAGCTCAGAAGGAAACTGGTCAGCATGGGCAGTGAAGGTCATTCTCATGTAACAAACATTAACCCTGCTGACAGTCTCGGCTCTATGCGGTGGCACTCACTCATGGCTCCCCAGCCAGTCCCCAGTGTTGCTTTCTGTTACCCCTACTGTCTAATCCCATCTTATTCTTTGTTTAGTGCCTGCCTCCTGTCTCTAGAATGCAATTTTCATGAGGTCAGAGATGTATGCATGGCTCTCCTTACATAGACTTCATGCCTACATCAGAGTAGCACCCCCACCCCAAACTGAAGGTCTGCTACAGATTGAAAGAAGGTTTTGCTTTTTGGAAACTGATTCATGCAACAGACACCTTGCCTAAGGGTGTCAGTCTTACATTTTAATTGATACAGCAATCACTAGTCTTCATCTTAGATTGGCTCCATCATGACCCAGGGCAAGAAAAATGCTGTAAAAAATTCAGGAGACTCTCAATGAAGGCGCAGAGCCCTGGTCAAGGTAGAATGTCACACGTATCCCTGGCTCCTATTCTGAATGAGACAGGTTTCTGGAGACATTGTGCACCAGGTTGACAGGGGCTCTTCCTCAGGATAGGGGCTCTTCCTCGGCTCCTTGAATTAGAGTGGAAAACTGCCAGCCACGTGATCCAGCCTCCCCCAGGTATAGGAACATGCAGAAGGCTTTAAACACTTGTGCAGACCCCTGCCTGTGGCCTGGCTTGTTTTTGTATTCAATAAGATTAGACATATTTTATTGTCTGCCCTGCTTACAACACATTGTAAAGAATCCGAGTCCTTCCATCACCTAAAGAGATCTGCCTTCCCACTGCCTCCAGCATTTGCCATCTGAGCCAGAAACAGCCTCCAGGTCACAGCCAGCCAGGAAGCAGCAAGTTCCCCTTCTCCTGAATGACCACCTGAGAGCAGCAGGGTCCATCATGCTGGCTGTGGGCAATGCAACAGTCAGATCTATCAGTGCAGAGCAGACAGCCACAGTGATGCATGAGGGAGCAGAAGGCAAAAGTCCTGTTTCACAATCAAAAGTCAGAGGAGCTAGAGAAAGCAGGGCAGCTCAAAGAGCGAGCTGGGGATGCTTCAGAGCCAGGCCCCACGCTCAAAGCAACAGATATGCGTGCTCTCCCCATCTCAGATCCCTTACTCGGACTTGCCTAGACTCTACCTGGCTTTCCTTTCCCTACTCAAATACCCTGGACTTGAACTAACTTGATGGCTTTTCCTGTCTCACAATCAAATGCTCACTTGGCTGGAATAGGGACTTTGGGTCCCAAAATACACTATATTTGTATTTTTTAAATCATGCCCTTGCTCTGCATTCTAGGAGTTATTCATGTCAATTCTCTGGAATTTTCCACTCTTCCCTATCCAGGCTCTAAGTCTACTTACTCTTGGAAGTCTTCTTTGAGTCTCAGCAGAATAATCACAACTCTGCTGCCATGTGAACTCCATTGTTATCTCTGGTACCACGTGGTACCTCCTAAATTCCCTGCCTCCCTGCCCACTTGTTGAGCACCTGCTCTACATCCTTCCAAGCTCTGGGCATAGGGAGATAAAAGAGATACAGTCTCCAACCTCAAGGAACTCTGCGAAGCATGCAGAAAAACCAGCCTATCAAAATACATAGCAGAACAGTGTGTTAAGACCTAAACCAAGCCTCAAAGGAGCTGGGAGACCTGAGATCTCTTGAACAAATTCAGGGCTAGAAATGGTGCCTCTGGGCCTGCAATGAATCCTGAGTTTAAAAAAGCTAGGTCAAGTGAACACATTATTGACTCGCTGTATAGATCAAAGCTAAAGGAAATACACAACATAGAAAAAATGTACTTAGAGAGGCTTCTGTCATGTTGATATGGACATGATACATGTTTATCAAAGAAGATGAAAAACCTCTCCTCTTCACAAGGGTATTCACAAACAGTAACCGAGACAACCCATTACTGACATAAGACTAAATGTCTCACTAAATGCGATGTAAACACATGTGCCTGATTTATCTGTCAAAACTCTAACAGCCTTGCCAGCCGCAAAGGCTGCATTCAGATCGTGCTGTGTCCAAATATTAATCTCTGGATGGTCTTCCCTTTCAGCACGCCCATTAAAATTATTACTGCTCTTATCCTTAAATGGTGGAAACATGTTTAAGTAAATGACAAAAAGAAAACTGGCAAGTTACAAGGAAAATGCTCCCATGGGAATAAAGGATAGAATGGCTTTGATCAAACATTTTCTATGTGAGTTCAGTTACTATTAACTCTATCCATCTTGCATGGTAAATCAAGAATAATGAAGACACACCACCTGTGTGCATTCCCATAATTCACTACATGCTCTGAAAGCCAATATCACTAAAAGATAAAACCAAAGGAAGCAGTGTTAATGAATGGTTGGATTTAGCAGTTTTAAAGATATTAATATCTAGCATTTTTATGACAATCTTCTAATAAAAACAGTACACGGAAGTGAAATAACAGAACCTCTATGCACAGATAGGCTGAGATTAAAGCAAAGAGGCCTGTTAGGTTACCGGTTTTTTATCACTAATTTTTTTGTTCATTTAAGGAATCAACTGGCTGTCATTAAGGGCTGGAATCTCATGTATTTCATAATTTACACGTACTTTCTGATGTGAACCATCCATGTGGTCTGTACAAGCTCAACCACTCCTCTACTGTCCCAGTAGATGTACACGTTCTTAAATTGTTCTTCCCAACAGATCAAAACCGCCTTGAGGTTTCCTGTTTTAAGAAGTGAGGGAAAATACCAAGCAGCGTGAAAGCTTTGTTCAGTCGCTATGGATATTTATAGATGCTCCTGCAATGAGCCACTTATGAAATAATAGAAATTAAGAGGGGCCTTCCCAGCCTTAACTGTTTCCATCTAAATCTAATTTTTCTTTACTTACAAGTGAACCTCCCAAAAGACGCAGAAATGCATTGATTTGGAATAGGATGAATGACGAGCTTTCCAACACCGTTCAGGAAGGTGGAGCGCCCCAGCTTTTGGGACCAAAGAGTTTTTCCAGATCATAGCACATCAATAACTCATAGACAGGAGGACAGACACAGAATATTCTTCCTTAAGATGAAAAACAAATCGTGTGTTGAGATCTTTAATCAATAAAAAGCTAACATATCAGCAGTGAGGACAAGATTAGAGAAGCTTATTCCATCCTCAGTCATGAACTGAAAAGATACACTGGGCTGGGTTTGGCAGTTAAAAATCGCTCCCTGGATGCTGTGCTGGTGAAGAAGCAAGGAAGGAGTTCAATGGAGACCAACCGGCTAGGGGATCGGCAACACAGAAAGGACAAGTGGGTGGGACACAGAGGGCACTCCACACAAATGTCAATGAATGTGTTATTCTTCTCCCCAACTTCTGTTAGTGAGAATTGTGGTGGCTTTGGAGCCTCTGTGCTTCGCGTGGTAGCGAGAGTAAGATTACTCGCTTGCTGTAGTGTTTGATTAAACAGTGTGCAGAAGAAAAAACGAGCAATACAGACATAATAAACTAGCAGGTTTGACCCACCCCAATTAGCATAGCTTCTTTGAAATTGTATAATCAACAGGTCCTCTTTTCCTCTTGCTTCAGTTAATTCTGAGATTATTGCTGGAGTATAACTCTTTGTATAGATCATAGGAAATCAAATTCTGCACACAAAGGACATCCTTTGACTACCTGTACCTTAAGATACTTGTACATTATCCCCATTCCACAAATGAGGCTCAACACTCAGAGCAATACTTCAGTGGACTCGGGATCTTATATACCGAAAAAAGCAAAACTGGGATCTCCTCTGACTCAGTCTGATTCCCAAGCTCATTCCCTGGGCAATGTACAGTGGTGGGCTGCTGCTACTACAGCCTTCCATAATGGGCCCATCCTAACTTCCCACTGTCCCTTTGCATCCAGTCTTTTCTGACCTCACACACTTCCCTCATGTTCCAACATGCCTTATGGTTTTCCCACAGACGTTCCCAGTTGTGGAATCTCCTCCATCGTTTTTGGTCTACCCTCCATGAAGGTTCCCTGCACGACCCTACTAGGACAGCACTGTTCCCTCTAGGTTTCTGTTGCTGCATGATACTGCCAGCAAGGCACCTCTATGTCCCTCTAAAGCCTACTGTTCTTTGGCATTTTGCTACTTTGCTCCCCTCTCCAAGCTATGTTGCCCAAAGACAGCAACTGAGTGCACGGAGTCTTGGCTTGGGTGGCCATAATGAAATGCTGCAAACAGGGCGATTTAAATAATAGAAATATGTTTCCCACAGTGCTAGACCCTGGAAACCTAAGACCAAGGTATGGGCAGGTGAGATTCCTGAGGAGGGATCCCTTTCTGGCTTGCAGATAACTTCCTTCTTGCTGGATCCTTACATCATTAAATGAAAGAAGAATGTGAAAAAATAATAAAAAAAGAGAAATGTGGTTTCTTCTCTGAACAAGTGCCTAAATCTCTCCATGGGGGACCTCTTTTCACAATTTTGTCTAAGATTAGTCACCTCCCAAAGAGCCACACACACGCACCAAAGGCCATCACACTGTGAATCAGGCCCTTGCTATGTGAATTTTGAAAGAAAGAATCTCAAGCCCGAGCACCATATATACTGAGTGCACATGTTCTATGCCAAATGTTATTCTACTATTTTCTGCTGATTGAATGTGTTAATCATTTATTTGCTAGATCTAGTTACATACAATCACCTATGATTGAATACATCAACAATGAATATGTCACTACTACTGTTCCTATCCTAACACAAAGGCACAGATAGATTATTCACACAGCCTATCCACCATGCAGCTAATAAATGAACACAGACCTTGGGGCTGAGGGATTTACTCTCAACTCCGGCAGCATGGCATCTTCATGTGAATGTGTGCTTCACAACAGGACCTAGCGAAGCACTTCACACATATGCAGAAAGATAAACAATACAGAGTGGTTGGAATAATCAAATGTAACAAAGCCCAGAGGTTGGGTCTGAGGAAACATGTAGTTCATTTGTTAAAACAGGAACACTTAGGAAGGGGAGAGGCATTGCCCGCTGCCAGAGCAATCTTCTGCTGAACAATCCAAAACAACACTATTTCTTCTCATCAGAGGGAATCACTGGATCCTTCAAGGTTATTCTTTCTTCTTTTAAGCCATTTCCACACAAAACATAAAGATATGTTTCAAAAAAAGCTTCGTGATGTGCAAATAAATATTTATTAATTTATGACCCAGAGTTAGGGAAGGAGTGCTTTCATTTTAGTGGTTAACTTTGCAAATGGTAGATGAAGAGGTAAATGACTGAATTAGCTAACGTCTTTTGCACTCATTGGAAGGAACTTTGAAACCTTCACTAATAAGAATGAATAGGATGGCAAAAGGCTTCAAAAAAAAAATGAAGCTTTTTATTAACCACCAAATTCTGGCGACTGTCTTGCTTTTCTGTCTGTATTTATTTATTTAAAAAGAAGTGACGTTAAAAGCACACTGCTTCTTGGCTGGTATTTAAATCAATGATGCTCTGAACATCACTCGTCCATTCGGGCAACTACTGACGGCTCTCAGGAAATGTGTCAAACACCATGACTGGCAAATGTAAGCCCGCAGCTGCAAAGGGAAATGGCAGCTTTTTACCCAATGCCAAGTCTGGTGCCATATGGAAACTCTGAATAAAGAGCTATAGGGAAACCCCGCTAAGGCAGAGTTGGAGCACAATCAGTAGCCACATCTGCTCAGTATTACAACATGAAAGGTGCAAAGTTTCTGTGAAATCTTAGAGCCTTTTGCCATCCTATTCATTCTTATTAGCGAAGGTTTCAAAGTTCCTTCCAATGACTGCAAAAGACATTAGCTAATTCAGTCATTTACCTCTTCATCTACCACTTGCAAAGTTAACCACTAAAATGAAAGCACTCCTTCCCTAACTCTGGGTCATAAATTAATAAATATTTATTTGCATATCACGAATAGGCTGAGATTTCTCCAATCTCACCTTGTTTGCCCCTCAGTAACACTTTCATGTGCTAACACTTCTGCTCAAGACGGAAGACATTAATTAAATAATTAGTCTTGAGCTCAGACAAGTAAACAAATGCAACTGATGAATTTGTTAATTGTTCTTCCCTGCTGTGGACAGGAGCTATTGTTAGCAACAGTAATAATAGCACTGATCTGATTCCTGAGAGAGACTTTGGATACAGAAGAAGGTAACAGAAGAGAGGCACAGAATGTTTGCTGAAAATACCAATCCTACTATTGCTCTGTTTATAATTCACATGGGAAAGGATCAGAAATACTGTTGAACTGAAAATAACCTACTTGTTGGATGTTTGAATTTGCACCAAACACTGACAATTCAATTATTTTTATTAGGCTTCCAGCATTTAGATATAAAATAATTTAAAGACATCTCAAAAGAAACAGCATGTTTTGCATTAAAAAAAGTTAAGCATTAGCACCTCCCTTCCTCTCACCAATGGGAAGATATGATCAGAATAAAGATGAAGCTAAATGGTACAGATTGGTGTTCTAATGTTCTTGCAGGATTTCTTAATAAATGAAGTATAAAGAACAATTATCAGCAGACATGTATACACTAGGCATGGAAGACATATGCCTGTTGACAACAGGTTTCTGATAGGAAATATGAGAACAACTAGAAGGCAAACCAACTGTTTTGCTGTTTATTAACATGTCAATCATACCCTAGTCCATAAAAATTTCATAGAAATGATACCAGCATTCCCTATGTTCCTCATTCACATGAAAATCTTGTGACACAGTTTCCTGTGCTGTGCTCATTGCAGCTGATATGGACCTGGGCCACCCAAATGGAAGGAAATGGTGTTAGCTGAGTTTCATGTACGTGTCCTATTGCTACAATGCTGAAAACAAGACCAAATTGAAACCAACCAGTGAAATCTTGGACTTGCCAATTTAAAGCAGACTTCTCTAGATAATAAGAAATGAACAAGGGAAAAGAGAAGACAGGGCAAATTGTCTCCAAAAAACAAGATTTGTCACAAAGAAGAAGAACTATGGGCAAAGAAAAGGGACACATAAGGCCATACTTAGGAGTTGTCTTTTTCATTCATATAACTGAAATTGACAGATGATATTCTTTCCTATTTTCTTCAAAAATTAAGGTCCAGTGTAAATCCCATCTCCTCTAATATTTATCCAGGAGGATAAATGCTGTGTCCCTCACCTTGTGAATGATGCACCTGCGGCAATCACGAACTGTGTCTTGTCATGATGACGAGATGTCTGTCTTGGCTCTCCAGCTAGATTCAGAGCTTCCAGAGGCCTGAATCTGAGCTTACACTCTTCAGATTCTCCACAAGACCTGGACAGAACGTCCCGCTCACAGCAGAGGCTCAAAACATATCACCAAGTTAACTAACCCAGTGAATGATTTTCTTCCAGTAGTTATAGAATTTGGTTATGTTTTATTGTCTAGATGAGCTTTAAATATATTGAACAAATAAAGAAAATGCTAGCATAAGGGGGTCTATTGCAAGTCGGGGTGGTTCCATGATTTAATATAAAGATCCTCTCTGCTTTGTTGAATCATATTTCCTCACTGACTTCAAGCCAGGAGGAGTACATCTCCCCTTCTTTGTTGTCAAACCTTGGCTGAAGGAATAAATGAGTGAGTGAATATGAAACTCAGAAACTGAAAGATGCCTGACCCTTCCCTGTCCTCGCAATGGGCACAACCACTCAAGGAACACAAGGTAAGACATTGATGTGAAAGTCAGTGTTATAAAAGGCAAAAATTAAATTTCAAAGAAAAGTAGGATGATATTTTAACTGTAAGGGCCTTGGGGAAAACCTGTTGGAATAGCTCAGTTAGACCTTGAGAAATTTTTACAGAGCAAGCGTCAATCCAGAAAGTAAGAAAAAAAGTGATGTTATGAAGGTTCTGGGCTTTGCTCTGTAGGAAGTCAGGTTCTAGTCTCAGGTTAGGTACAGAGAAGATGAGCAGACCTGTGAGCTTCCATTTCTTTAACTACAGATAGAAAAATCACTTGGGCCTCAAGGAACTCTAGTATTAAATGTGATAGTATCTTACAGAAAGTAGACACTTAAGATTTTAGGATGCATCTAGGAAACAAATCAATAAAATAAAGAGGACGAACCTTAATATTCGTTGTCAAAAATACATGGTAATGGGAAATTGGTATACCTCAATAGTGTAACACAAACCCAGCATGCTCATGGCTCTGAGTTCAATGCCCAGCACCAGAAAATAGAGAAGTACAGGTAATGTAATCAGTACATTTCACTTGCTATCCCTTCATGAATCTTCAGGCTTGGATGCAAACACACACAAATACCAAGGTAAGCAAGACCCAAAGCTCAACAGAAAGTAGGGCCACTGGTTGGTTAGGTCTGACTCACACAGCACAATGTTAGGACATGAGATTTTTCTGTGCAAAAATGAAGGGAACCCTGAGAAAACAATAATGAGTTGGGCACTTCTGGGGAGGTGCAGATTTTAAGTCCTACACAAAATCCAGCAGAAGCTAAGGCTATGATCTATATGACAAGGGGCAGCGCTGCCCACAAAAAGGACTTTCAGCCACTGCACCTCAGTGTTTCTCTTTCTCCCTGTTTCAGGGATTCTGAACATTTTTTGAAAGAAGATTTACTCCTCTTTAAAACTCAGACTGAAATGGAACCCTTGGCTGTGACTCTGAAACCTGGCTTTCTGTCAGGTAGAGCTAAGTGCTGATTTCCTTATTTTGAAAATGGATAAACTGAGATCCACAGACAGGTGAAACAACTTGTTCAAATCAAGCACACAGCTGGAACAAAACCCAGTTTCTTTACCTCCTGGTTCAGCATGTATTTGAGAATCTTTAACACAGGCTTCAAACAGTGTTTAAATTCTATTCAACCTTAGTAGAGAACATTCCAATTAACATATCCACCCTCAGGTGTTCTCCCAGTTGAAATTTTCTTCCTTTTTTTGTAAAGTAAAGGACAAACTCCCTAAGCCTCCATTCCATCCCCCTTACTAAAGCTGGCAAGTGTTAGTTAACCTTCTTTGGGTGTTGGCTCAATTCAGCTCAAGAGAAGCTGGAAATGTATTCTTTTTTTTTTTTTTTTTTTTTTTTTTTTTTTTTTTTTTTTT
>PVKN010002538.1:0-41885 GCA_004027915.1 Capromys pilorides | reverse complement strand
GGCTCTTTCAAAAGCAAAAGTCTATTCTGCTTTCCCTCCCCCATAGCTCCCTCAGTGGCAACTCAGAGCTGTTCATTGTAAGTGGTTTCTTTCATTCTCAGTAGTTCTACTTTGGGCATTTTGCTATTTTTATATTATTTATATGAGTGTGATCCTTTTGTGATGATTATCTGTGATTAATCCTCGCAGCTATGGGAAAATCAGGGTAACGGCTTGTACCACGTCTAACAAGAGTTGATGCCTGTGTAGCTGTTTTGTGTTAGGCAGCTTTGCAAGTTCACTTTAATTGACAAGAGAAAAAGAGGTAGGCAATTAAAAAGGTGTTTATTATTTATTTTTAATTTATAATTTATAGGAATTATGTAGACAGATAATAAAGTATGCTTTCAATGTGATTTAATGAAGCCAGGTGGCATGGCAGTAGGGCCCCAGTGCCCCCCCAGAGAAGTGTTCCATGTCCTCCCTAACCTTAGGCTAACCTGATGTCAAACTGAGGTCACCTTTTGACCAGCCAGAAAGAAGAAAAAACAGAGCATTATGCCAGTCCTAAGACTGTGGTCCCCACGTGGATTTCAAGTTACTGCCTAAAACAAGAACCATGGCCAAATCACCACACCCATTTCTGACAATATGGAATGGGAAGAAATCAGGTATCCCCCACCCGCAAGTGTGGTCATCTCCCCAGACATCAGAAGTCAGACAGACATTATTTGAGTTTAAAGAGTTAAAGAGGAGATTTATAGGTCATATTTCTTTCCCTGAAACATCAGGCAGTTCATATGTACACATTTCTCTCCACTAAGACCTAATTTTCTACCATTTCCTTTGATTTGCAGCTCCTTTTTCCCCATTTCCTTGATTTAATGCCCAATTATTTTTTGTCTCATTGCCAGTAAAACAAAATATTTCATAACTGCTTCTTGGAGGTTTTTCGAATACTATTCTAAATACATGGCTTACACCTTGTATTTTAAAATTTAGAGGAATCTAATGAGCACTTTGTTATGAATTCTGCACTGTTCTCAACAAGCTGACCTAAGTGTGACATCTAAAAGTGCCACACCATACTGCACGAATGCCTAGCATTCACATCCCCTGGGTCCTCCCTGGTAGCCTCCTCAGCATTAGGCTGAGAGCAGGAACCCGGAGACCTCATCCCTCCCACTCCTCTGGCCTGCTTTTCCTCCCCAGCAGTGATGGCGAGGACAGAGATGGACAGAGATGCTGGCTGTGCAGGTGACCAGCAGGTGTCCTACCTGTCTGGCTCCACACCTGCCACCACTGACCGCACAGCCTTGGCCAATTTCATACTTAGCTACCTCTTGATAAAGTGAGCATTTTGAGTCCAATGCCTTCCAGCTTCTTTATAACTATAGAATTCTGGTTTTTTTTTTTCTGTGTCCTAGATACAGAAATTAAACCTCCAGACCAACGGGTCTTATTTTAGTATTTTAGGAGGGAGAATATTAAACACCAACAAGTCTTCTCTACTCTTGAAACCCTTTTCCCTGTTTAAGCCTCTTTTGGCCTAATTTTGCACGCATACGTACAAGGACAGTAGGACGAAGGAGATCTGGCAGAACTTGTCTCCAATTTGTTTGACAATCTCACTTCTTTTTCTGCTCATCCTGTTTTACAGCTCCTTGTTCCATTCTCAAAATAAAAGTAGAACTTTGTTTTGATAAGTTTATGTGAACTTCATAAAAACTGAAAAAATACTGAGGGCACCCTGGGCATCTCAAAATCATTAGCACTGAAACCACTCAAAATATGGTTATAGGATATGAACTCTTAGTTCCAGTCCTACCACTAAGAATGGAGGACTGGGCTGGGGAGATAGCTCAGCAGTCTAAGTGCCTGCCTGCAAGTGCAAGGACCCGGATTCAAACTCTGGTACTGCATGCATGCTGGCCCCATACCAAGCCAGCCACTGAAACCAGGCATGGTGGTACATGCCTGTAACCCCAGCACTGAGGAGGCTGAGACAGGAGGATCACTGAGTCTGAACTGTGTAGCAAGACTCTGTACCTAATCAATTAATTAATTATTTTTTTACAAAAGAAGAGGGGACGACTAATTATTCAGGAAAAACTCCCAAGTCAGCTCCCAGGTTCTGTCATGTTGGACATCAAAACATCTGAATGCTACCATTGGCACTACTGACCCCAACCTAGGTCTGTCACCAAGAGTCTGGTCTAGGATAGGGTTGCATAGAAGACAATTCCTATAGGAGGCAAGCTCTAGAAAGAAAGAAAAAAAAAAAAAAGTCCTGGGTGGGTCTGATAGCTCAGCAGAGTAAAGTACCTGCTTAGGCAGAGTGCAGCAGCTGGAATTAGATCCCTCGCATGTGGTGCTGGTCCACTCATGGTGATTGAGACTGGGTGTGGTGGTGCACGCCTATAATTCCAGCACTTGGGAAGCTGTAAGAAGGAGAATCGCTATGAGTCCAAATCTATGTAATGAGACCCTGAACACCCTGTAAACCCTGCCCTAAATACAGAAAAGCAAATAAATAAACGCCAAGGAAACAATAAGATTCACACCCAACTCCAAAACCAGAGGAATCAAAGAGGCAAGGAAATGAAAAGTACAGAGATTTTAGAGTCCAAAAGGAAATTAGATCCGATTAGGTAAGAAAAGATTGCCAAGCCAACCAAGTCAAAGGAAAGCCTAGATAAACACCAGGCCCAGGAAAAGAAGCGTTCAGATCATATTCCATGTCATTTCTAATCAGTCCTCTTTGCTGGGAGACCACTAACACACCCTCTCTACCAACCACATGAACACACACACACACACACACACACACACACACACACACACACACACACCCCAAAGATGCTCTCCAGTGTTCTGGGAATTCCAAGGTAGTTTCTAAAGCCATGATGAGATTGGTTTCTTGGGACAAAGCAAGGCCTTGATAACTGGTAGAATAGACTGTAGTCCAGAGGATTCTGAAAATGTGCTGATTTAACCACCCTGTGTTTCCCTGCAGCTTCATATCTAATTTATCTTTATTACCTCAACAATGTAGCTATTCCATAGACACCAGGATGGATCTGATGAAAGCATGTGGGACTCACTCTGAAAGAGTCAAGAGACTCTATACTGCAGATTTGTGCGGAGCCTGAAAACCAGCTGCAGAGAGCACAGGTCAGAGCCCATGGATTTAGCAGAGCTGGATGCACATGGGCGGCCTCTTCCTACACCACACATCTCAGCATGGACAGGTCTACATCTATCCTGAGTGAGGACCCTGTCCTCCCCAGTCCCAAACTACAGGTCACCTGAGTCCTCTCTCTTTCTAGGTTTGGAAGGAACAGAAGAGGCTCTTTCCAGAGTTCAGTTGTGCTTCTGCCCTACAGGGAGGCAGATACTTTGAGCTTTCTGCACAACACCTCACTTCAGGTTCTCCAACAACCATAACTGAGCCCCAACACGCAAACAAGTGAAAAGTGAAACTCGTCCTGCAGCAAATGAACAAGTATTCATGTTGAACAACACAGAGGGGGATAAGAACTACATCAAAAGTTGTTTGGTTCCATCAACTCTAAAAATAACCCACCGTGAAAAGAATGACCATTTTGCAAGGGCAAATAGTTTTTCATGGCCACTTCTATAAGAAGAAACAGACTTTTTACCTCTTTCTCCTGTGTTTTTTGGAAGAATTTTTAAATTTGATGAAGTGAAGGAATAAAACCAAGGAAGATTTTCTCTCTGGTGACTGCTTTTACTATGTCTGGCATAACTATAAAGAAAGGAATCTGGTCTCATATAAAGGCAACAGAAATTTATACATCCAAATGAACATAGTTGATAGAGTCTTAGAGGGCTCATAAATAACACTTCTTTCTTCCTTACCTAGAGATTAAAACCAAATGAAAGAGATTTACAAAGAGTTATACAGATATAATTGAAAAATCGCCAGTATTATTGACCATGAGATTTTGAATCTGCAGCCTTACTACTATTTTATCTGGAAATTAAGCAGACCCACCCATGCAGACCTTCACAGTAGGCAGGAAAGTAATCCACAGATTGGCAAATCTAAAAGCTGAGACCAGAAGAAGCTAGGCAAAGCAGAGAGAAACCTTTCAGGTCAATATGAAAGTGACAGTAGAGAAATGAATGTGGTTTTCTTGTGCAAGGAATAAACTGATGCTGAAGTTTGATCAATGGTTTTAACCTCATGGCGGCATCTGGGGAATGAAGGCATGGTGGCTTTCTGAAGCTAAAAATGGGGCATCTGAGCAGGCAAAGACTTTTTAAGCCACTTTCAAGGATAACAGGCCATCTTGCAAATACATTGGGCTTTCTAGCATATTTCAGTTGCTTATGAACCAAACAAAGCATGAAATTTTGATGAAAAAACTTTGCATTAACAATTTTAAATGTACAATTACATATTCAGGATCAACAGCTTCAAAGAGCACAGCTTTCATTTCATAAAATTCTGGTATATTTATGCAAAGAATTACATTGGCTGTGTTGTGATAAACTTCACATATGAACATCACTGATAATGCCTTTGACCAGGACTCCAGTGCCATGCTACCAGTCCCATTGTTAATTAGAGAAAGGACCAGACGGTCAATGAGTGAGCCATTTTTAACCATGCTTTAGTTTTATAGGAGGGCTTGATTGTATTTTCTACTACATTTATAACTTCCACTGCTTTGCAATTCATTCTGTAAGACTACTTTTACGAGGATAAAAACCAGTAAAAGGAATTCGAAAGTAGGTAGGAAAAGGAGGTGAAGTATTAGTACATTATTAGAAATCAGAAACCCAAAAGCCAAAAATAAGTGCAGGGGAGGGACATCTTAAAATCCTTCTTGGTTGAAAAGGCTTTGCCCCATCCTAGCAGAGAGAAAAAGCCCCCTACAGGGAATTAAGGGACAGAGGAAAGGAGATGGAGAGGCGGGGAGAGAAAGCTGAGCAAATTTTTAAAAGATCCAAAAGAAATGAGGGCTGGGCACTGTGGTGCACACCTGTAATCCCAGCACTTGGGGGGGTGAGGCAGCAGGATTGTTACAAGTTGGAGATAAGCCTGGTCTCCTAGTGAGCTCAAGGCCAGCCTGAACTGCATAGTGAAACCTTGTCTCAAAAAGAAAAAAAAAAAAAAAGAAGAAGAAGAAGAAAGAAAGAAAGAAAAAAATGTTATAGTTTCCTTCAGCCACCTCATAAGCAGGGCAAGGAGGTGAAGGGAGAGAAAAGTAAGGCCAGGGAAGCCAGATGAGTGACACTGCTATAATTAAGGTCTTAAGACCATCTTAAGAAATATGAGACTTCCTCCTGCCCCAGAACAGTGACATTTAGGACATCGCTCCCAGGCTCAGTGGATCCCATCTGCACTGCATGGGGAAGAAACACAGAGGTCCCCAGAGCCACATTACCATAGCACACTGCTCTTATAGAGTATCCTGGAGGACTCCCATTAGAACTTCAGACTGTTCGCCCCTCTGCTCTGAAGATATTTTGACTGCTGTCCGGAAGACAAGAACAGCTGGGCTGTTAAAGTCAACAGGCTCCCACTTCCACACCGACCAGATTGTGTCATAATTGGAAATGTAAAATATGCCTTCCGCTGCTTCCTCTCAGGGCTGGGGAAGGTCTGTTTGTTTCTTCCAAACCCCAGAAAAGGCCAGTCCCAGTTTTAAGGAAACATCCTGGTCCTGTTGGTGAGAAGTGGGTCAGTGGTCCCCTCTAGATTTGTGGGAAAGGGAAATGAAAGCAAGATAAGAAATACAGGAAGTCTAGGACAATACAACGGGCCATATCAACTGCAGTAGTCTCACAGGAAATGTCCTCACCAGTCTCCTCCCTGTCTAAAAATCTGCAGTCCTTCCTTGGCTCAAATCTGGGTTATGCTCTAAGGTATCCCCAGCCTCCTCAAGATTCCCTGAAATTCTCACATCAGCACAATTTTGCACATAGGCATTCCTGGGTGGGCCCCCAAGGGCTTTTTCTTCCATGTCCTTCAGTCTCTGTCTCTTTCAGTCTGGTCCTAAGTTCTCTCCGATTCTCACTTTCCTGCTACTATTTTATTTTATTTATTTTTTTAAGAAATATTTTTTTATTTGTTTTTATTTTAAAGAATAAAAATAGCAGAAACAAAGATAGGAAAACAGTAACAAGCAAGAGTACATATAGTACAGGATTTTCAAAACAAGAAAAATTTAACAATGGTTGTATTACATATTTTCATCACCAAATCTGTTTAGATTAATAGATATAGATATGTAACATTAGTCAAACATTTAAACATTAACACTTGCAATAAACCTCAGTTTTTTTTAACTCTTCCAAATACATTTTGTATTTAAGTCACTCTTCTAAAAAAAAAAATAATAATAATAATAAAATTTATAGGAGTTGAGGATGCAGAAAATGCAAGGTCCTGAGATTGATTCCTGGTACCACCCAATATTTATTTATTAATTAATTTATTTATTTATTTATTTATTTATTTTCTTTTTTTGAGTCCTTATATTAGGGAGACTATATGATATTGGCATATGTAGGTCTGGTTTATTTCACTAATGAGTATATGTTCAAGATACATCCATTTATATATGAAGTCTTCTAGTCTATCATTCCATATAGCTGAATAATATTCCATTTTGTGAAAATAACACATCTTTTTCAACCATTCTTCAGATGATGGGCATTTTGGTTATTTCCAAGATTTGGCTATCACAAATTGTGCTGCTATGAACATAGGTGCACAAATATCACTATGGTATGATGTTTTCAGTTCTTCTGGAAAAATTCCCAGTAAGGGAATAGCTGGATTGAATGGGATTTCTAGTTCTAGTTTTTTAAGGAATCTCCACACTGCTTTCCATAATGGTTGCACCAGTCTGCGTTCCCACCAGCAGTGGAGAAGGGTTCCTTTTTCCCCACAGCCTCTCCAACACTTGTTGTTGGTTGATTTCTTTATGATAGCCATTCTTTCTGGGGTGAGATGGTATCTAAGTGTTGTTTGGATTTGCATTTCATGAATGGCTAGTGATGTGGAGCATTTCTTCATGTATTTATAGGCTGAATTTCTTTCTCTGAGAAGTTTGTGTTCATCTCAGATGCCCATTTCTGGATTAGATCTTTGAATTTTGGGACCCTAATAGATTTTAGTTCTTTATAAATTCTAGATAGAAGACCTTTGTCTGAATATTTATTAGTTAAAATCTTTTCAAAATTTGTGGGCTGTCTTTTCACTCTGTTGGTAATTTCTTTTGATGTGAAAAAACTTCTCAGCCGGAGGAGGTCCCATTTGTTGATCCTTTCAAGAGTTAAATGTGCGTTTTGATTTTTGTCCATGAACTTTTTGCCTACTCTGATGTCTTCAAGGTTTTCTCCCACTTTCTCTTCCAGGAGACTTAATGTTTCTCTTTGGATATTTAGATCTTTAATCCATTTAGACTTTAGTTCAGTGCATGGTGATAGACTTGAGTCAAGGTTTAGTTTTCGACATGTAGAGAGCCAGTTTTTCCAGCACCATTTGTTAAAGAGGCTATCTTTTCTTACAGCAAGTGTGTTTGGCCCCTTTGTCGAAGATAAGTTGGCTGAGTATGTTTGTATTTGCTTCTGCATCTTCTAATCTATTTCATTGATCCTCAGGTCTTTTTTTTTTTTTTTGCCAGTACCTTGCTGATTTCATCACAGTAGCTCTGTAGTATAACTTTAGGTCAGGAATTGTAATGCCTCCTGCCTTGTCTTTGTTGCCCAGGATTGTCTTTGAAATTCTAGGTCTTTTCTGGTTCCAAATAAAATTTAGGATTGATTTCTCTAGGTCTGTGAGGTATGTTGATGGTTCCTGCTACTGTTTTAGAGCCCACCCACATTCTGGTATCCTCCTGGGATCCTGTAACTTGGCTCAGGCAAATTACTACCCTTGATGAAGATGGATTCACTGTGCTGCTAGGTATGAGTTTTGGGGTCTCAGAGGAAGGACTGTACATTTCAGCACTCCAGTTTTCAGTCTAATCTTTCCCCAGATATCTAAGCTGACCCAAAACCCATCATCAGGGCTACAGCAGAAATGCATACTTCTCCTGCTACTGTAATTACTCTACTATGTTTGTCCCTTCCTAAACTAAAAGGCAGAGAATGCTCAGAGTTTCTCCTTGGCTTGTTTGGAGGTAAGAAGAGTGAGAGAAGTGTCTTCCTACTTACCCAAACAAGTTCTTTTTTTTTTCTTCCTAATAACAGCACATGTTCCATTTTTCTGCTCTCTGAGACTCAGCACAGGGCCCAGCACTTATCCTAGATTAGGATTTAGCTGAGCCACATAGCCAGGACTAAGACCGAGACCTGACACCCTCCAGACTCCACACTGTCGGTTCTGAGCCATGGCCTGCTTTGTAGTTTCCCCACCCCAGTGTCACAGTCCCAACTTCTCACTAGAAGAGCCTCAGAGGAAACAATTAGATTTTGGGGCCTGTGGTTGGGAAACCAGAGGAGCTGAGGGCACTTAGAGATTTCACACTGTTTACATAAGAGTTCCCAGCCCTTACGCAAAGAAGTGGGTTCCATAGCCACTTACCATCTGTGGCAATGTAGTCAGAGCTCTCTGCCAAGGCATTTGATCCCAAGCTAAGACACAGCCTGTGGCCAGGAAGAAGTGGTAAGAAAGACCAGTCTAGAACTCTCCTTCTTGATAGTAATTGGGCTGAAAATAAAGACAAGAAGAATTAATAATTTCTTTTTTTTTTTTTTCATTTAAAACCCTGTCATTAATTTAGTATAATCAGTTGGAGTCCCATACCTACACTGACCTTGGACTCTGGACCAGTAGACAGGGGCGTTCATGCCTGTGTTAGCATCACAACTCTTTTTTCCCCACAGTGAAGTTTTATGCCGAACCCCAATACAGAAAGCCAGAGGAAGTGATGGGGACAGCAGAAGGGTCCCATTGCCTTGCTCTGCCTCTTCATTCCTTGTCCAAATCCTTTCTCCTAATGCCCCACCCTTGGGGTTCCTGGCACAGTGCCTCTGTGAACCACCACAGCAGAGCCAAAGAAAAGCAGAAAAATTGAAGAGCAAATTTGTTCTGTAGAAGGCTCCTTGAAGTGAGCCACTTCCCTTTTTAGAGAGTAAATAATGGGCCTCGGGATCAGAATGAAGCCTGACAAGGAACCTGTCAACGTCTCCAACATCCGCAGTCTTTAAATATTCAAACACCAAGATGTTGAAGGATCTTTGACTTTTCTCTTCAATTT
Source organism: Capromys pilorides (assembly GCA_004027915.1). Classification (NCBI taxonomy): domain Eukaryota; kingdom Metazoa; phylum Chordata; class Mammalia; order Rodentia; family Capromyidae; genus Capromys; species Capromys pilorides. Next base: position 32,664 of record PVKN010002538.1, on the reverse strand, counting down.
TTTTTCTCCAAATGTCAACAAATACTACTTTTGCTGAGTGAAGAGTATGGCCTTGCCTTTTCTGATGAAATAAAAAAATAAATAGTGTGAGAAAGAAAATAAGGAAAGTTAGAATACATTCTGGGGATACTTAAGCTCATTTGGAGGAGAGACTTCAGGGGAGGAGATAGAAGCGCAGGGCCTAGAACAGCAACAGCCCAGGGGCTATTATACACTGGCCTCTTCAGTCATGCCCTTCTGTTTACGGAGAGAAAAATCAAGGCCCCAAGAAGTGAACAGAGCTGCGTTAGATCACAAAGCCAAATTTAGCAAAAGCAACAAAGCTAGAGCTCCCAGTGTCTGGTGCCTGGGCTAAAACTCTCTTAATTATGGTCTCCTTGAGGAAAAAGAGTTTCTGATTGAGGACAAAGGATGCACAGAGATGATGCAGTCTAAAGTAAGAATTTGGAGACAACCTGACTGAATAAAAAAGGAGCCTCATTCAGAACCACCCAGAGAAATTTAACTAATAGACAGAAAATCAGAATACAGGATCTTTATCTCAATCTGATGCCACTTTGATAAATCAACAGCTAACATTATACTAAATGACCCGAAACTAAAATTTTTACTGTAGCATCAGAAACAAGATGAGGATGTCTATCACTATCATCTCTCCTATTCAGTACAATTCTGGAAACATTAGCCAGAGCAATTAAACAATGATAGGAAAAGAAGAAGCCGAAGTATTATTATTTGCAGATGACATGATAATCTACAAAGAAGACTTCAACAACTATTCCAAAAAACTCCAAATTTAATAATCAAAACTAGATTTAACAACCAAATTCAGTAGCATAGCAAGACGCAACGTCAAAACTCAAAAATCCTATACACAAATGACAAACTACAGACAGAGAAATTACGGAAACAACATTTTTCACAATAGCATCAAAAAAAAAAAGAAAGAAATACCTAGCCATCACTCTAATGAAGTAAAAAAATCTTTACATTGAAACTACAATACTCTGAAAAAGTAGATTGAAGAAAGCATCAAAAAATGGAAGGAGAGCTCAAGAGAGGAACCAGACACTGACACTGTCCCTGCCCTCAAAGAGAGCAAACACAGACAGAAAAGTGCCAAGCAAAGCACAAATGCCAGAACTGCACCACGTGTGTGTGTTTGCTGCCATGGGAATGTTGGCAGGAAAAGATATGCAATTTATGGGCCTCGGTACAACATAAAAATGCAGAGAGACCCTTGTTCAGAACTGATTAACACTCAGTGCACTTCAGCACCATAAAGCTTGGTCCTGTTATGGTTGGATTGAATCAAAGAAAGCTTAGACTCATATAAGAATGCCTGTGGTTAAAATTATTTGCTTTTCTGTAAAAAGAGAAACTGAATTTCATAATCCTACACATGTCTATTACTTATGTAACCTGATATCTATTTTTATTATATAAAGATGTTTTGTCATTTAATATTATCAAAATTACATACTATATAATCTTAAGGTAAAAAAAAAAGGAATGCCTTGTGATGAATGTAATCATTATTTACTGAAAATGTACTATAAGTTCTATGCATGTGTATATAAAATATGTATATAAGAAATAAAAATAAATTTAAAAAAAAAGAACTGATTAAGATTGTTTTAGATCAGAACAGAACATGAAACCAAACACGGAGCCCTTCTGAGCACAGGGCAACTGTACAGGTCATGCACATCCTTGAAGACTGACAGGGTATCAGCTGCCAGCTCACGGAGGAAGTGCTGAGGTAGTACAACTGAAAAGACAAGAGTCGATCCATAGAAGGAGAGGAAAAGTTTTCAGAAAAAAAAATATTTGTCTAAAGACACTGAGAGGTGGAAGTACATGGCGCCTTGGAGAAGCGGAAGCGAGTTCAGTGAGGCCAGGGAGTGAGATACGAGCGGGAGAGCAGCGAGAAATGAGGCCGGCAAGAAGCATGCCCCCAGCATCCAGATGCTTTCAAAACCTTACTAGGCAGTTATCCTACAAATATTGGTGAGTTACTGGAGCTGCCCAGGGATATGATCTAATGGGTAATTTGAAAGAGAAATCTGGGCAGCAAGCGGAGCATGGATCAGAGGAGAGCAAGCCTGGAACTACACCCGACTTAGAAGGTCAGTGTAAATAATCCAGGCAGTCACAGAGGTCATCCAAACATTTAGGAAAGAATGCTGAGCTGGCAGTAGAGACTCAGGGCTCGTCCATACACAGGGGCAGTTGAGGTCTGGGGTGTAGATCTAGTCCCCTAGAGGGAGAATGAAAGGGCACACCGAAGAGGATGTGGGTGGAGGAAAGAGGCTTGGACCGAGGGGTGTTCAAGAGAGAAGCACTTGCAAAACAGCTAGAGCCAAAATGAGGACCTTGGTGACCATCCTGACTGAGGGAGCAGAAAAGAGTAAAATTCAAAGATGTGAACATGGTCAGGAAGGGGTTATGTTGGGAGCAGCACAGAAAAGCATGGAAGCAACAGGGGATCCTGTCTCCCCCTACCCCATGAGGGGTCCCCAGGGCTCTACAGCAGCCTGCATCATTCATCATCCAGTGCTGGAGTGAAGAAGCTCCTTGCTACCCTTGAATGTTTATCTCCTCCCAAGTGCAAATGCTGAAGTCCTCACCCCCAAGGAATGGTGTTAGGACTCGGTGTCTGTGGGAGGTGACTTAGGAGAAAAGCTTCCCTCCTGGAGGGCTTCTCTCCCATGAATGAAACTGGCACACTGACTTACCATGATGTGAGGAAACAGAAGATGCCATCTATAAACGAGCCAAAAAGACTTTCACCAGACACCAAGTCAGGCTGTGCCTTAGCCTTAAACAGCTTTCACAACTGTGAGAGATAAATTTCTGTGATTTATCAGCCATCCAGTCTAGTGTCTTATTATAGCACCCTGAGTGGATAGGCTACGACCCTCCCCTTCCACTTACCCCCTCCTGGATGCCACACTACCCAGCAGAAGCTTCAGAGCCACATCTGACTCACAAGAGGACCCCAGGATATGAATCTGCCCTCTGGTCCCCCTCCCTCTTCCTCACATTCAATCCCAGTTAGCAGCCACAGAGGGGCCCCTGTGACCAACACCCAAGCTGTTTGCACTAAGATTATACTTTTCCTACCTGGCTTAAAATTTTCTCATGAGGCCCCAGATGGGAAGACCTCCTCTGCCCTGCTTGGTAGGATTGCCTCATGTGGTAATACCTTTCTCTCAGTTACATTTCCAGAATGATAAGTAGTAACTCATTTATCTGAGACTTAGGCACAATTTTCTCTGAGGACTAACTCAGGAGGCCATGATCCAGGCCTACACTGTCCTTTCACTGAGTTCCTACTATGTGCCAGACCTTTCACACTATATTCACCTTTCCCTGTCAGTTGAAGCCAGTGAGGTAGTTACTAACTAGAGTGTTAGCCCCTCCCCCTCCCCCATGATACACTGTAGTTCACACATACAACATGAGGAGGAAAGGTTTGATTTAGCTCAAAGTTTCCAGAGATTTAATGCATAGTCAGCAGCTGCAAGGCAGAAATTTCATGACAGAAGAAAGTGACAAGCAAAGCTTTTGGGAAGCAGGGCAGTGCCAGAGAAGAAAGGGCAAGGGATCAGACAGCATCCAAGGCCACACGCCCAAGACCCACCCGCGCACACTGGGGCATGCTTTCCTAACTCTCTAGGCATTTCTCAACCCAGTGAAGCTGACACATTGGAGGAAATGCTCAAAACCCCTCTTCTTCCTGTTTCCGAGAAAAGGTCTCCTTTGCCACGAAAAGTTGCAAAGTGGTGCTGAAAGTGTTCGAATTCTCCTCACCTGTCTGAGTTGAGAGGCCTTTACACAGTCTTTTGTACATTTCAGGAATGTTTCTGGCCTTGTATTCCCCCAAAGACAGCAGAGTAAAAAGCAAAAACAGCAGCAACTCAACCTCCTTTTTTCAGTCTTGGCTTCATAGCAAAGAGCTACAGAGACTCAGAAAGGAGTATGGGAGCCAAAGTGGTCATGATGGAAGCATTCCGCAGAGGGCCCTCCTGATTCTCAATGGCAGGAGCATGTCTGGGGCCCAGAAAGCTTCCTGCTGTTCTCTGAGTGCAAGTGCGCGCACATACACATACACACACACACACACATACACACACACACACACACACACACACATACACACGCACACACACACTTTGATTCATAAAACCCATTGCACAGACACCAACCACAAATATGATCCAGACTTAGAAATTCAACCAGAAGTCCACACTGATGGACTCTGGCCTGTTGGCCAGAGTTGGTTCTGACTTGACCCTTTACCTCCATGACTAGCAGATGCCCGTGCCGTATCTGTTGGTCAAATATTTTTCATATCTTCCCTGATTCTGGAGAAAATGAGACTCACACAAGTTAATTAATATGCTGATAGAGCTTCCGTCTTCAAATGGCTGGGTCAAATTCATAACCAGGTCTGTCCAACTCCACTGCCCAGTGTTCTTAGGGCCAGTGTTCCATGTACCATGACTGTCTCTGCCACAGGCCTAGTGGTTTTCTACACAGATACCCCTTGTGGCAACCATGTGTACTGGCTTTCCTGTGATGGAAATGCAGTCAACTTTGGTAGGATCTTGGTTATGTACTTAGGGACAGGCAAAGAGTCAATTCGATTTTTGTGACTCTCATAAATTGTAGATGAACCCTCTAGTTGTGTACAAGATCAGGACAATTTTTTTCTCTGAGCTGAATTATTGGTTCTAGGGAAACTGTCATCAATAAACATGCTTTCTGATTCCAAACTTTACACTGCCGAGCAGCAGGTGACCCTCATGATCTTAGGACAGTAGGGCTAACTAAACACTATACAGATAAGAGAGACACTAACTGAAATAGGGACACATAGTCAAGACTCAGTTCTCTGATAAACAATGTCCAAGAAGCAATAAACAAGCTAGAGATGTTAGGCAACATTGCCCTGCAGAGCCATGGTGCCAAGGAAGTGGGAACCCTAGGGCTTAGTTGCTAATACTCCTGTTTACCACCCCTCTAGGGCAGTGATTCTTGACATGTGCTCCTGCCAATAGCTGCAGCACCAGCCAGAAACCTGTGAGAAGGACAAATGTTCTGGCCCCACTCCAGATATGCTAGATTCACTGTTTTGTGTGTGTGTGGGGGGGGGTCCTTAAAAGGTGTCAATTTGCATATTACTGAGGTTCAATGTATCCACATTTTAGCAAGCCCTCCATTCCATTGACCAAGACTCAAAGCTAGGACTCTAAAATCTTACAAAGGGGACACAGGAATTGCTCAGCAGTTTAAGTACCTGCCTGGCAAGCTCACAAACCCGAGTTCAATCCCCTATATCACATGCTGTGCCAGCCCAGGAATTCTGGGTGCTCTGTGCTGGCCACCAAAACCAGGCATGGTACTACCCACCTATAATCCCAGCACTCAGGAGTCTGAGACAGGAGGATCACTATGAGTCTAATTTAAATAGCAAGACCATGAACCAAATAAATAAATAAAATTAAAACTTTACAAAGATTCAATGTAGTTTTGGGGAGAACAGTCCCTGGAACCAAGAGAAATTAGGGACCATAAGTCTTTAAAGAGAAGCAATTCAGAATAGGAGATAAAGTGAGCAAACCATGAGACAAGCATGGATTACCCTAGAGAGAAAACATTCTCTCAGGCTTTCACAGAGAGCAAACTAGTCAAGCAATGGCCATGACTCATCCAGTTGAATTTATCCAGTTCAACTTTGTAGAACTGTTGACACTGACAGTAGTTCTACAAAGCACTGTACATGGTTTCAAGGTAAATCCTGAGAGGATTTGACTGACCTTGTGAGATACAAAAGTTACATGTTTTGTTATACAGGTCTTGCTTTATCTTGCCCTTAACCACCCAGGAGAAAAGTTTAACCATGAGGCATAAAATGCAAAGCTAGGTTAATATGTTGAGCTGTAAAAGGCTTAAATAACAGCTTCCAACATTATCAGTTTTGCCAATAATCCACTGTGATTATGGAACATTGGACTGTGTATACAACTACTTTCTCTTAGTTCAATGAGAAGAAATTTTTGTACCAATGATGATTAGAAAAATTGTCATGTCTACATCCTGTGCTCTGAATAACTACTACAAGGACAACATTATGCATTGTATCAATTATTGGGAATGTACTACTAATGTGTTTTGAAACTGTTGCACTGTTATTTCTTATTAAAAGTAATAAAAAAGCATAAATTAGGTCCCAGCTCAACCACTTACTAACCATGAGGCCTTGAGCAGGTCACTTACCATTTCCCAGAATCAGTTTCATGACATGCAATGTGAGTAAGTAAAACCTGGCAGGGTGTCTGGCCTGCAGGAGGTGCTAAAACAAAAGTCACTGCTATAAAGATGCTTTACATCAATCAGCAACTGGTTACGACATTCGAGAGCCACTGAACCCCTGTCTCTTCCACAGGTAGACAACGTGGACATACACAAGAAGGAAGAATCACCTCCACTTGGGGGACGGAGAGGCTTCACTGGGCTCACTGACAGCGAAGGGTCACTGTGGTCTGGATCCATAGGCAGTTGGGGAGCAGCAGATAAACAGCCCAGCACCAGGTCTTTGGGGACTGAGTGTCACCTAGGAAGAGCTGCCTCACTTCTTCACAGTAATGCTCCCCTGATAAGCCACTCCTCAGAGAAACCTCAAGTGTCACACTGCTGTGCACTGCAAAGCTAATCAAGACTTTTAAGTGTGAGCCTCCTGCCATCCAAACAGAGTGGGTCTCTACAAGAAAAATGCCCAGAGCCCATCAGAGAATAGACAGAAGAAAGGAGAAAACAGAAAGCATCCAGGGCAGAGTGGACCCCCGGCACCTAGCGAGAATGCAGATTCGGGCACTGTTACTCACAACAGAGCTTCTCTGCTCCAGGGTGCCTGAGGCATCCTCAGGAAAGTGCAGGTTCTGATTCTGCACACCTGGAAAGATCCCACCCTCTGCATTTCTCTAGGCTCCTGCGAGCAAGGCTCTGAGGCCACACTTGGAGGAGCTCTTTTGGATGGCAGCAACACTACTTAACACAGGCTTCTAACATCCGGATTCCAATTCTGGTTCTGAACTACCTTTTGTGTCATGACCATGAGGACTAGAGACAGTTACTTCATCTCTCTAAACTTGTTTCCTGGCCAGCAAAGTGAAAGACTAGGCCTCCTTCATAGAATTCCAAGAGATAATGTACAGTAGCCCTTAGGGAGCCTACTGAGCCCTTAGAATGTGGCAGCTGTGCTGAGCGCTGCCTCCAATGACAGCAGCATCCTGTTTAACTGGATGCTGGAAGGGCCTGGGGCTTGCCAGTGCTTTGGTTCTGCTGGTTCTCCAGATCCTTCTCTGGCTCCTTCTCTGCCTCCTCTGCTTTGTCTGCCCTGAATCTTAGGTGTTTCTATATTGGGTCTTTGGTCTCCTGCCCTGTTTTCTCCTCCCCGTTCTCTGGCCTCCCTCCCCTTCACAGATGGAAGTCTCACTTGCAGGGCGATGAGGCCCACATTGCTTCCTACTCCTGATTTCCCTCCTGATTCTAGTTTGAGTCTTCTTGGTGCCGCTTGAAAGCCCACTGTCTGTTCTATTCCACCTGCCTGAAAACAATACCCTCATCAGATCACCACAGAACCAACATGGCCGCTCACTCCCTTACCATCAGTGCTGCTGCCTTCTGACCTCATGCCTCACTTCTTCAAACACCTGCCAGGGCAAGAAGGAAGGCTGAGACACTCATGAACTGCTGCAGCTCCTATCACACCTCCCTGGCATGGCCCACACCCTCAGGCTGCCATCACCTACGCACCTGTATCTGCCCACTACCAGCGAGGAACTCCCTGAGGTGTGGGTTCACTGTCCACTGTCCCAATCACCTCTGACTCTGTGCTCAGCACAGGGCATCCTATATTGCAGCTTGACAGGTTGTCACTACCTACGACATTCTTAAGGGAGCTATGCAGGTGAGGAACGATGGTCTAATGGGACTGAGGAACCTCTGCGCAGAGCTAGGTGGAGCATGCAAGCAGAGCCTCTTGAGTCCAGACCTTTGGGTACCTAGCACCTCTGGTTAGTTCAAGAGGGAAAGAAACCCAAAATTCTGATGAAAATCCCTCAGAAAGAGGAAGAAAGAAGAGAGGAAGTAAAGATACTTTCTATCCTCCAAATCCTCTTGCTCTTTCTCAGAACTTTAAATATAGATTAACTTAACCTCCTTTTCTCAAAGACTAACAATCCTATCTCTTTGGGTGAACGAAAAGGAGTAAAAATTAGGGTAGACAACAATATTACTTTTGATGGGAAAAGTAAAATTGATAAATATTATTAACTGAATAAATTTTGTCCCATGGCATAGCAATGTTCTAACACAACACCCAAAATAATCTGTTTAATAAAATGAAGGATAAATTGTAAAATAAAATATTGTATAAGAAAAGTATTTCAAGGGAAGCAGTATTGTCATTTTCATTCTTGGTAATTTGGTAACCTATTTGCCCACCCTCAAAATGAGTTAGCTGTGGTTTGTTTGGAAGTAGTAGAACAAGGAATAAGGTTTTCTAAGAAGCAAGAGCTTTCACATTCAAGTTTGACTTTTTAAATTCACAGGAAAAACACTAATCTTGAAAGCTCTGGCTTTCCAGTGCAAATGTGAAGCACATGAGGAAAAAATAGAGTCTTTCCAGACTCCACAGAGTAGCTAAGATGAAAGGCTGCAGCATGCAGTGCCGGCAACTCACCTCCACTGAAGGAAAGGGAAACCACTGAAGAGTTTTTATAGATGTAGCCTGTCCCTCTTCAGGGCTGCCTTTCAGTTTGCCCCTAGAATGCCAAATGGAAAGAAAGGACCCTTCTCTCCTCAGAGGACCTTAGCTACATTGGAAGGGAGGCAGCAGACACCACACACACACACACACACACACACACACACACACATACACACACATTTCTCCCTGGAGCCTTGTGGTTAGCAAGAAGTGAGTCAAGGCACAAGTTCAATGGACATTAATTAATTAGGCAAGGTCACAAAGACTGACCCAAGTGACCACGTTATAGGACCAGGTCCTATAATGACTGCATTTTCACCATCCAAAGCAGTGAGAACAGAGGGTCACCCCTGCACACAAGAAACTGGGTCACCCAAGGCCAGCACCTACACACAGACCACACCACACAGGTCCCTTCTTCCTGTCATCTCTTCTCGTTGTTGCCATCCCTTAAGCTTCCTTCTGGGCACCCAACGAGAAGGGAATAATACTTGAGAAGGAACAATGGTCCAGATAGGAAGTTCAGATTTTATAAATGACTAGGATTTAATTGTTTAAGTAATTAATGAAAAGAACTGATAAAAAACAACAACAACAACAACTCATAGAAAAAGCTACCACCGGTCTAAATATCTGAGTTGGAATGAAGTTGCAAACTCACCATACACTTGGGTTCAAACAGCACGAGCAGAACAGATGAAGCAGCCATCTCCACCACCAGCATGGAAAGTGGAACATGATCCATTAGACAGGCTGGGTCCCACCTCAAACCTAACAATTGCACAAGCTCCAGTGCCAGGCTGCACTGCTCGTGCCCTTGCACTTGGAACTTGGCAGAGGCTTAAAGCAAACCTGTATGTTCTGAGTAGTATAGAGAGCCCCTGCCTCTGAGCATACCTGTGACTCCTGGCAAGAAGTTTAGGCTCTTAAACTCCAAGGAAAACAGCTTGTCTCAGTGCCCAGGAGGAAATAGAGCCCTGCTAATGAGGAAGGGAGACCCACTGAGCCAAAAGTCCCAATGGTTAAATTCATTGTTCTAAAGTCCAGATCCAGATGCCAAATGAAGAACTTTGGGCAAGTCACTTAACCTTTCTGAACCCAAGAGGACAATAACAAAAGGAGTTACCCGATCGAGATGGTGAGATGAAATAAGGTGTCATTTTCACTGGTTTCACAATATGCTTGCCTGCTGCTTTCTTCAACATTACCTCAGAGCTGGTGAGAGCTGGAAACCTTTGCCCAGACCAAAGGCATGAGAATCTGGGAAGCTGTTTTAACAAGCTCCTGGATGATTTTTACGCACACTCAGGCTTGAGAAGCATGACCCTACATAACCAGAGATAAGATGGAAGTCATCCATCGTGTATGAGTACAGTATTGAAGAATAGGGACATTGGATCCTTTCCAGGAGAGTGGTTATAAACAAGTTCTCCTACTCTCCAGAGGTACTGACACCTGTCACAGATATAAGACTGATGAGAGTATCCAGTAATATGCCTGCAAGGGCTTTGCAGTATATAAAGCAATGGAGAGGTTTAAGAGCATATTATCATTAGCCAGGCCTTTGTAACAGAGCTCTCTAAAGAGAAAACACCCAAGTCCTTGGCATCTCTGCTGTGCTCTTGGCAAAACCTCCTCCTGCTCTAGGAAGATTGCAGGAATGCTGACCCAGAATTCCCTGCATGTTTGCTTAGAAAAACATGCTAACTTTGACAGGTAAAGCCCCATCATGGTGTCTCATGAGATTCCCACCACCCAGACCCAACAGTTCTTCCTTTTGGTTTCTGCAGCCATCCCAGAGCAGGGGACAAGGAGAGCTGCCTGTTCCCTCATGACTTCTGCTGATGGTACGTGGCTGTGAGGTATCCCCACGATCTGAAAAAGACTAATATGTAGGAACTACAAGGAGCCAGGTTTCATGTACAAGCAAGGAAGAACTCTGCCAATGTCGAATTGTCGAGATATGGAGAGGCTTCACTAGGAGGTGGGGGTAAGACCCCTGGCTGGTGGTTCATGAACCACTCACTCTGGGAGAGCTAGCTAGCATTACCCTGTCTACTCAACTCCCCTAGCTATAATCTGCAAAACAGCCTTCATCATTAAGTCAAGATTTGTTCATCACATACATTGTGTCTGCACTGTCCTAGCTACCCAAGGCAAGAGCCTACCTCTGAAGGCCTTCTTGTTCAGATTGTCAGTATAGACTTTTAGAAGGTGAGCAGAAAAGGCCTCCCTAAAGAGGTGCTATTTTAAACTGAGCTATGAAAGGAGCTTGCTGGAACCACACGATTCCCAGGGGCCGCTTTGGTCCTGGCCAGCTGGACAGACTCGTTTCAAGAAGAGCACACCCTGGAGTCCTCTCCAGATGAGGCTGGGCCCAGGTTGGGAGCACACTTCCCAGAAGGAAACAGGCCCCTTCACTGTCTTACACTTCCAATAAAATATTGCTTAGGAAATTTTAAATTTTGAAATGATTTAGGAGGCTCGAGATGGGGACGTAATGTGCTGGGCCCAGCTGCATTATGAGCCATCTATCTCCTGTCAGCAAGCAGCAAGAAACTGACAGAATCAATACAAACGTCTCTGAGGACAGGCTGAACTCATTTTCTTCTCCCTGGGGCTATGGGTGGAATGGGTCAGCCATGGGAGACGAACGCTGAGGCTAGGGCTTGACCACCCCTCGCCCCACCCAGCATGGAGGCAGTCTTCAGAGGCCCGGCCCACCTCCGCCGCCTGCACTGGTTCAGGTAGATGTCTCTACTAGTGCATTTAGTTACCTAGAACTGCAGTTCTCTTCTTTCCCTTTCTGAAGATCTAATAAGATTCCTGTCCAGTGGCCTGAAGAAATAAGAATAATAATAATAGCTACATCATATTTAGTACCTGACATGTACTAGGCACCTTAAAATAATCATCATTACTTGCCTTCCCAGAGCCTCTGCTTTCTTATCTATGACAGGAAAATAATAATAACTTCCAGGATCAATGGAAGAGCAAATAAGATACATGGTAAATGCATCTAATGCCACTGAATTGTTCACTTCACATGGTTAAAATAGTAAATGTCATGTTATGCATATTTTAATTAAATAAAAAATTATTAGATATATTTATTATTATTAAATATATTATTATTAAGCAAAAAAAGTTAAAACAGGTAAGTTACATAGTATAGCACAGTGATGCTGAACCTGTGCAGCTGGCTGTTTGTCAACACTAAAAGCTCTGCGAGGTTCATCATCGCTGGTACAGCACCTAGAAGATCCCCCATCAGTGGTAGCATCTGCAAAACCCGGATATGAAGCATTAGTCACGAGTAACATGTTCACAGCAAGAAAACCTTCAAGTGGCAGAACCAACATTTAAACACAGATCAGCCTTGTGCTAAAAGCCAAGTGCTGTCCTCCGCATGGCACCAGGTCATGGGAGAAGGGACGGGGATGCTTGTTCGCTGGGGTCTCCTCACCACTGCTGTCCTCGCTCCTGACTAGCATCCAGGCACAAAGCTCATATTACTCTGTGAGGTTATAAATATGTCATGTCACTCCCAGGAAACAGCTTTGCTCCTGCCTCCCTCACACGTGGCTCTGCGCACCTGACGCATACATTAAACACTATGAGAGGCTTGAATGGAAATTTAATTTTTCTAGCTAAACAATGGTGCGTGCAGCAGGCAAACCGAATTGCTTGTTTAATCTTGCCTTTCTGTAACTACTCAGTTTAAGGTGGCTGGCTAACTCCAGGAATCGTGTAACATTTCAAAATACAGGACACTAAAGGACATCATCTGTGAAGGACCTACTATGAGGGAAAAAAAAAAAAAAAAACTCATCTATAGTCCTTTCTAACACAGCACTTTTCCCATGATGAACTTATCATCCTAAGGAAATATATATTACGGCCACATTTACCCAATGCCATGGCAACCTCTTCACAATACAAGTTAGGGACTTCCTGTTTTCTCACTCTGAGCCTCAAATCCTCATATCTTAGTGTGCCTTTGCTTTATCAAAATCTTCTATTCAGGCACATCATGCAGTTTGTCTTTTTTTCTCTCTTTCATATTCATGCATTCAAAAAGCATTAGCACCCTACTACGTGCCAGACCCCAGGAAGCGACAATAAAGACTATCTAAAAGATATAAAGAACTCAAAAAAATCCTTCCCAGAATAAAAGACTCAATCAAAAACAAATGAGCAACAGAAATGAATCAACACTTCTATTAAGAAGCATAAATGGTCAATAAATACATAAAAAATGTTCCATGTTCCTGCCATCAGAGAAATGCAAATTGAAACAACCCTGCGATTTCATCTTACTCCAAAAAGAATGGCTATCATCAAGAAATTAAACTGTAACAAATGCTGGTGAGTCTGAAGGGAGAAAGGAACCCTTCTACATTGTTGGCAGAAATATAAACTAGCAAAACCATGATGAATATCAGCATGCAGATTCCTCAAAAAACTGAAACTAGAAATTCCATTCAACTCAGTAACTCCCCTTCCATGTATCTTCCAGAAAGAGTTAAAGACATCATATTACAATGATAAATATGTGTCCATATTTATAGCAGCACGATTCATAATACCCGTATCTTGGAATGCAGCCTGTATGCCCATCAACAGAGGAATGGATAAAGAAAGTGTGGTATTTACCCATTGTGGAGTGCTCTTCTTGCACAAAGGATAAACTTGAATCATTTGTAGGGGGCTGAATGCACCTTGAGACCATAATGTTAAGTGAAATAAACCAGACATACATGCTTAACACCACATGATTTCTCTTATATGAGAAATTCAAAGATATAAATAACAAGCAAAATAAAAGATTGATTTAGGAAAATAGAGGTAGAGCTTTGGCAGAAGCAGAGGGAGCCAAGAGATGGAGAGAGGAGGAATAAGAAGGAAGAGGGATGAAAAAGTGCTAAGATCTGCTGGGTACCACATGTACTAGGAAAGTAATCACTATATGCCGCAAACATGCATCAATAAAAAGGAAAACTTTTCCCTCCAGCGATCTATAATCTAGCAGACAAAGCAAACCCAAAGCAAAGCAGAGCCATACAGAGGCAGGAGTACCATGACTCAAGAGTGTCGATGGAGGGTCAGGAGAGCATTAGAGCATGACTTTTGCAATATGTCTTCCTCCTAAGCAGGAGACTCAGCGTATGGAACTGAGGCAGAACAGCCCAGAATGAGCACACAGGCAGTGGCACAGAACTGAAGAATAAGGTAACTTATTAAGAAACTTAGTGTAGGTTGGCCAAGGTGCAGGTGGTGACAGTGTGTGGAGTTTGGTGGCCAAATACAGCTGATAAGGTTGTTGACATCCAGAACAGGAGGGCCTAGCAGATCATGACAAAGGATCTCAAATTTCATCAAGATGACAATCACTAGATGTCATTTGTTGAGATTTTGCTTTAGGTTGTTCAAATGTATTATTTCCTCATACCTGACTCTACTGAGCATTTTTTGGGTAATGAAATCATGCCTTGAAGAAGTAGAGACTGGGGAAAACAAAACATGATTTAGTTTAACTTTAGGAAGATTCCTCAAATGGAGACTAGATTATCAGGATATAAATATGAAGGCAGTGAAACCAATTAGAAGACTATAGTAATGGCCCAGGTGCAAAGTATTAATGGACTAAATTAAAGCAGAAGCAGAAAAATGAGAGCTTTTTGGGAGAAGGAATAGTGAGTACATTTTGAATTTCTGGGCTATTTCCTTGAATCTTTGCTTCTAGAGTTCAATGTCAGGGAATCATCTAGGCTTGTTCGCTAAGCTCAGAGACAGGTGAAGACTTGTTAGAGAAGGCACAGAGACAAAAAAAGAAAATGCATATTAGCCAGAACTCTTACTCACTGTCTCTGTCCTTTGAGAGATGTCAAGGACAAAAGGAAATTATTTTCAGTGAGGATGTGCTTATTTGGCTCCTCTTTGGGAAAGGTTGTGTCCCTTCACTTTCCTGTATTTTCATAATTCCATGACAGAAATACTAAAACCCATGATTAATGCTGAGGAATGACCCAGAACTATGCTCTAACAGGACATAAGTACATTGTTATCAATTTCATAAAGATTTCTTTTCCTTCTCAAAGATCACAAAATAAAACGTATTCCGTAAAGAAAGCAATCTATTTGTATAACACTCTACAAGGGAAGAATACTGTACTAGGTTATATTATTAGTGTTTATTCTTTCTGTAAGACAAATATGCATCCCTGGCCATTGCCAGGCTATTTGCAGAAGCCCCTTGTGATAGGATTCTGTTCCCTGCCCCACTGATGGCCCAAGTATGTGACTTGCTTTGGTCAACTGAATGCAAACCAAAGTGACAACTACCAAAACCTGCAAAAGAGCAATTATATGAGTCAGCCATGTCTCTTATTCATTTTCCATATGAACAGTTCTTCCAGTCACCACTGCTGCTCCTACCTTGACTCTTAAAGGAAGAAGAAGATATTTGGAGCAGGAATGCTGCCGTTCTAGTCCACAGCTGGTCTGAAATGTGGTCAGGAAATAAACATTTGGGGCAAAGCCACTGAGGTTTGGAAACTGCTCGTCACTGCTACATGACCTACAGAAAACTAAGGTGGAGACTGAGCCACCAGACTCTAGGAGACTGGGCCGAGGAGTGCTCATGTTTAAGACTTTGCTACCCTTGATGGGAGTTGTGAAAGACTTATTAAAGGGAAGGGGCATTCATTATTCCAAGATCGTAACCCTTTTAGAGCAATGAAGCAGTATCCTAGTCACACACACTGCACAAAATCTCTCAGGTGTCTCATCAAAGAGCTCTGAGCATCATGTTTCTATAGGGAAGACACTGGCAGGATCTCTAAGCTTCCCTTACTGAAACTATTTGGTTGAAGTCTAATATGGAATAAATCTAGGGGGAAAAGACTGAGCTAGTGGATTTCATGCTTTAGATTTTTTTTTTTCATTTACAAACTACTGTTTCTATCTATAAAACTCCCAGGCAGTGAATAGCTGCCACTTAGGGTTCTGCAGACACACTTAAAGCAGACCGTGGTTTTTGCCTGAGGAAAGTTACCTTTCTTCTTATGTTAGTTTATCCAAGAAAGACACTAAGAAGAGTTTTTGAATTATCCAGAAGACATCGCTAGAAGGAGTTTCATTTATTGGCACTTCCTTTTTAGAGATAAGAAAACTGAAGACAAAATGTGACTCACACAGTCAGGTCTGGCATGTGGCATATAATAGGCAGTCAATAAACAACTTTTGAAGACACGAATGAATTGAAAACCAAGTGAACAAAAGGCCACCAAGACTGCAGATGGCAGGGCTTACCTATACAAATAGGCCTTGTATAATGTATCAAATACATTTTTCATTAGGTTGGACTGTGGTTTGATCAGTCATTCCTCAATTCTTTCAATACCAATTTTAATCAACTTGCTACTGAATGCTGGGCATAATGCTAGGCATTACAGAGCTTCCTGGATTAGCGAGGTGGTAGCCTTTGAACTCCAAGAGTCTTCAGTGTACAGGAAGCCCCTTGTCATCCTGCCTGCCTCACTAATACTACCTTGTATTTAATTTCGTTAATTCAGTGACTCTCCTCTCCACAGAAGAAAAGGTGCTACTGATAAGCTAGCAGTTTTGAAATGGTTACAGTCAAACTGTTTGGTTTGATGAGGATCTCCTCATCCTCTTAAAAAATGATTGAGGACAACAAAGTGGTTCTGTTTAATACAATTTTTTTTCATTTCCCATAACAATTGTCAGTGATAATGGTATTATAATCAAAATTTTAAATGAGAAATCTTTAAATCATGTATTTATCCAAACTCTAATAAACCCATCACAGGTTAATATAAAGAATATATTATTATTCTTTAAGTATATTCTTCAAGACAAAAATAATTTTAGTAAAAAGTATCAGTTTTAACATTTTTAACATTTCTGTTTCTATAGTCACTCTCTTGTGATAGTACATATCAGATAGCCTCTAGAAAATTCTTCACACCATGAAAATGCAGGAACTAATATCTGAGTGTTGTTTGAAAATAGTTTTGATCTCACAGACCCCATGAGAGTCTTAAGGACCTCCACAATCACTAGACTCAATTTAAGAAACAACCACTCACCATGTAGCTTAATCTTCCCTTGAAAAGGAAAAAAATTACGTAGAGGAAATTGGGAAGTTGTAAGAGAAAGGAAATGCTAATACCTAGAAGTGTCAAACTCTGAGCAGGTGCCCATTCAGCATGTGGTGTCAAGCTGGGAAGTAGCTTCCCTCTGTAACCATTTAATGATTTTTCTAAGGTTGGACGGTAACTCTGCAGGAACTTTTAATACTTTTTCCATCAGGTCTCATGAGATTTGAGTCAAAATCATTGCTACAACAGTCTTTCCCCTCCACTAATGCAACTTAGTTTTCTTCAGGAACAAATGACTCACAAGGACAAAGGAAGTTGGCTTAAAGTAAAAAAGTACCATTACCACTATCCACACTACCAGGTCCATGGCAAGTAAACATTATCACCTTCACACTAGTAAAGAAAAGATCAGCCAAAAGGCATGTGTAAGCCTATGAAAACTTTCTTAAATACATATATTAATCAAATGGTATCCTCCTAGGGCCAAACGGATTTGAAGAGATTATAAGAATTCATACAGGACAGAAGATTAAAGAATATTCAAATAAAGAAATAAATCAACATTTAATAGTAATATGAAATCAAAGAGTAATAATATACAGATATGCAAGGTGAAGACCTAAAAAATTATTGAAGTCATTTTAAATCATTTCCAGATTCTCTGTAGCCCTAGCATAGATGGAAGCACAATTAATTACAAGTTAGTTATACACAAATTTTACCTAATAGGCTTTTATTGGCACTGGCATTCTGAATCTTCATAGGGGAACCATGAGAAGCATGAACGAAAGCACTTGGCAGAACTTCCTCAACCCAAGTCGAGTACATAACAGCAAGGTTCTTAAAGCACCGCTTTAGCATTTGTAATATGTGAAGCGTTTCAGTGACTCACAGAAATCCCCAAGCGACTTGTAGAAAGAACATGACTAGCTTCTTAATCATTAGGGGTTCACATCTGCTCTCTATGGGTTGATAGTCACAACCCCTAGTGGTTTCCCAAAAGTCATCTTGCACTGTGCTCACTCCCAAACCTTCCATCCCAGTGAGGCAGGGGTCAGTGCCCCCTCCAATCTGTTCCTGTTTCTCTACTTCTATCTATACCATTTCCCCTATTGAGTCTGTATCCTATGACTACTTATCACTGTAGGGTGTAGGTTGGCTATAACCACAAAAATACACATGTGAGCAGTCTTTCCTTTACACTCTTTCTCACTCTTCTTTTTACACTTGTTTAGTAGAACTCAAAGGAGAGTAGAAAAATAGAATGGAATGTAACAAATCATGTGAATCTGAACACCACCTGTCAGATCCACTTGGAAAGTAGTCACGCGCTCCTTCATTCATTCATTTAACAATGATCTAAGGGTAAGGTTCTTCAAAGAGCTGTGAGAATAGAGGTGCCTAAGAAATACCTTACCCTGGTTTACATAGGCAAAAACAGTAAAATAAAGAAACTCCACTAATAATGAAGGCTATAACATCATAACCAAGAGCTAAGGATGAAATTAGCACTTTAGAAAGTGAGGAAACAAGGAAATCACCATTGACCAATGATGTTTAAGCAAAAATGAGTAAATTGTGAGTCATTATCTTCCCTAGTTAAACACAACATCCCTTGTACAGGAGATATGAGAGTTTAATCTGTTAAATTATGGATAACACTTGGAATCAGCCTGGCCCATAGCAATGAATGTAGTAGGGTTTATTATAGGACCTGAACTAAAAGGATTTTTCACTGGATATGTTGAGGGAGTTAGAAACAGGCCTTAAAAGTACCTCACACACTCCAGTTGAAAGGTCTATGTGTGGCAAATCCAGTAGACAATTAGATTGAAAAATCTAGAACTTGAAGGAGAGGTCCTGATGGAAGATATAAACATTGTAGAATCAGTGTAGATGATGTATGCAAATACATGGAACTTGAATATATTAGCAAGGAAGTGACCTTGGCAAGACAAAGAGAGAAGAACTAAGACTTGGTGGTGGAGTGGAAGAGATAGAGCCAAGGAGATTGAGAGATATAATCAGTGAGATCAAAGAGGAAACAGGAAAACAAATTGTTACGGAAAACAAGAAAAGAGTATTTCAAGGAGCAGGAAACAGTCAACATTGCCTTCAAGCTGTTAAACATTCAAGCAAAATGAGAACAAAGAATTGACCATTGGACCTGGTAACATGGAGTTCTTGGCAAGATCAATTGATGGAGCCAAAGACTTGATTTGAAAACCTTGAAAAGAGATGGGGAAGTAGAGATGTCAAAACAATGTGGCTGACCATCTCCTTGAAAAGCTTGGATGAGAATATCTGAGAAATAGAACCATGCTGGAGGGAGTGTGAGCCGTAGAAAGGAGTTCTGCCTTGACTGATCACTGTACAATAAAGTACAACACACTGTGTAGTCTATGATTTTGCTTGAGCAATTTTGACTCAATCCTGATGAGTCTTTGTCCACTAAGAGGAAGGATGCAATTGTAGGAGAATCCAGGGCAATGTCAAAAGTCTCAGTGGGGTGTTCATTCTTCCTGTCTTTTCCACTTCTTATGGCTATTGTATTATTTTCTTGGCTTTTGTAAAACATTCCTAATATTCTGCATTTCAACAGTACAATAACCTCCTATAAAATATTCAAGAAAATAAATCAATTTACAACTATTTTTGGTTAGAAGACATGTATTCCATATGTCCTCCTCCTCACTCACAAACCACAATCTTCTCATCTCTCACCTGGATGCAAAGTAAATCATTAAGTTTCAGTGCACCGAAGCAGTGTTCATTTAGACAGACACTACACTGAGCCAAATATACTCATTTAAATGTCAATAAACGCGACCTCCAGCTGAGTTCATTTGTGCAGGGGGAGGTAGCATGAATCCAAGGAACATCGGAGAACCCTGTAAGCTCTCAAGATGTTATTAAAGAGGAGGAAGCAGCAGCCTCCCACCAACAGTCCCTAAATGTGATCACTTTCAATTTGTTCAATTCAGCGGATAAGTGATATACAGATTCGAGGCTTGGAACAAATTGTAACGAGAATTCCAATGCTGTAATGTCCCTGCTGGAACTGGGAGCACACATCTTCATCCTACCATGCTGAATTAATTTGGGCCCACTGGGGACTGGGCAATCTACTAGGACCCAAAGACCAGCAAATTTGGGATAAACAAGGTCTGTTTCTATCACCAACTGACCAAAATATAATGGTCCTCCAAACTCCAAATGCTATTTGGGTATTGATTTTTTAAATCTGTGTATTTTATCTATAGCTATTGAATGCCCACTGTATATAACACCATAACGGGAGTGAATGCAAAGCCGATTCCCCAGTCAAATGTCTGTGTAAATTTTATATATTAAGGTAATCATTGCTTGGTTTGAAGATAGAGGCTTTGCCTCAAATTAGGTCATTAACAATAATAAAGTACAATGTTCATATAGATTTCCACAAGAATAGTGAGGTTTCAAGTACCTTCTATGACACCCAAAAAATGTACTCAGTAAACTTCTTCATTTAAGCACTTTATCAAAGCAGAGGTTGCTTTTAACCTAACAAATGAACAAAACCAGAACTAATGAATGTGCTATTTATCCTTTCTACAAACATTCATCATTTTAAAATAATAGAGTGGGAAGGGAGACAGTAAAGAACCTTCTGTTTCTCTGGGTTTCCAAGGTGGCTAGGAACTGTGTCGAGTCCTCTCCTACCAGTAACCGATCTAATTTATATGCCTCCCACAAAAGATATTCTCACCACCCTTATGGCAAGGGAGGAGAATTTGGCCTATTAAATGATTTGCCCAAGGTCGCACACTTAGCAAAAATAGAATCAAGGTTTGGCTGATCCCAAAGTCCATATGCTCTTCCCATCCCACTGGGCAGCCTCTTGCATCAATGACCCAAAACATATTTTAAATGAGAAAGAGAAGAAAGTCAAAACAATTATTTGTAAGGCCTGAACCCTAGAGCATTCCCCTTTACAAGAAATAAATCATGTTACCACATTGATCCATGCCAGTGAGTTAACTTCTCATTTATTCATTACACAAAATAATCTAATTATTTCAAGCCACCAGGGATCACAGAATTACTGCTCCAATGAACTAAATTGCTCACTAGTAACTTAAAAAGCTAAACAAAATGTTTAGGTTATTTGCGGAAATCCATCAGTTTATTAATCAGAGCGCACTCATCCATTGCCTGCTGTAACTAGAAGCTTCTCTCTCTATTCAGTTCCCCAAACTGTACACACTCTAGGTTAGGTGTGCACAGCCATAATGCTATGTAGACTTTTCCCTCAACTTTTCTTAAGAGTATTATGAGATGGGTTCTGCTGCCCTAATCCTGAAAATGGGTAGAGAGGAGAAGGAAGGGAGAGGAAAAGAAACACAAAGGAAAAGAGTGCTAGCAGGTTTCATGTGTATAATTCACTATTTATTTTTCTCTGTGTTGGTATGTTTAACCATCTCTAATGGACTCCACAAATGCTTTCCAAATCCAATTTCAATGGTCTATTTGCTGCCTACGATAGCATATAATCTTTTCCAAAAGTATTATTGATCTTATTAAGTCTCCTCATCATCTCGACTTTGAGCATCTCTCAGCAGCATCATTTCTGTGGACAAACCACGTGTTCCTCTCATACAGCTGCCCAGGAACAGAGTCTGAGAACCTTTGTCTCTAAAATGGATCAGCAGTGATGGGGATAATCATAATAATAGCCAGCAGGTATGCGATGTCCTGTGCTAAACATTTTACATACATTTTTCTCATGAACCTCACAACAGTCCTATGGGGGAAGTATCATTAAGCCCATTTTAGGCACTGTATATCTATGATTATACTATTATATAGTATATCTACTTAAGATAAGGAAATTAAGATTAAAGACAGTGATTGACAACTCTGATTCATTCTACTCAAAGGTCCTCTATGCTGCCTTCTCCTTCTGTTCTTTTCTCTCACATTGTCCATCACCCTGAATTTTTGAAAAACCAAAGCTGTGTGATTATGTATTTCTCCCCTCATTAGTAAGGGCAGCATTCTTCAATGAGAGAGGAAATGACAGGTAAAGAGCCATTTTCCCCTCACCCAAAGCTTATGGTGGAATGTAATTTTTACTCTTACAATATTTTGTAAAATATTATTAAAAAAGGTACAGTTTCACTGTATTCAATATTTTCACTGAACCAAGTGCTCTCTCTGACACATACACAAACACACACACACACACACACACACACACACACACACACCATATACCTACATTTGCATACCCTTCTCATGGGCCCCAGTCATCTCCAAGTCAAGTATACTGTGTACCTCCCATGTGTCTGAATTTGCCTTCTTCTTTTGCTCTGGTTTATATCTAGATGTCTCCCAAGAACCTCATGAAATCATGGGAGGAGCTTTGGGAAAGTGACTGATGCATCTGGGCTTATCACTGACTTGATCTCAGGGGATGGGATCTGGTTAAAAGAGAAGTATCACCGGGAGCACAGCCTGGAAGTGTTGATCTCCCTCCCCACACCTCCCCTAACTCTCTGTTCCCCACCCCATGCCATGACAGCCTGCCAGTTGGCCGCTATCTTTGCTACTTTCTCGTCACTGAGATAAATTATCCAACATCTAAAGTTAAAGAAAGAAAGATTTATATGCCTCATAGCTTATAGAGGCTTCAGTCATAATCAGCTGGCTCCGAGGCACGGAAGCAGGACAGACAGGCATCATAGAGAAGAAACAGTTCATGGCAGACAGAGGGTAACAAACAAGCAAGGGCCCTCTTGTACTCTATCTAGGCTATTGGAATTAGGGCAGTGACAAACAAATTTGTGGACTGATCACACACCCTTAGTCCTAGCATCACACACTAAATTCACACACCTCTGAATAAGTTGCACCCATGACTGCAGAAGGCCTTGGGGGGACATCTAGACATAAACCATAACAACCATGGACTGCAAACATGAGCCCGAATGAACCTTTCCTCCTTTAAGTTGCTGGTGTCAGGTATTGTATCTCAGCAAGAAAAGGTAACAGAGACATCCTCTGACCCAAGCAGTTTTTCTAACCGTTGTAACCTTCCAAAGGCTCCTTCGGGGGCCCTGCTTCAGTTCTAGCTCTTTTCAAGGACGTCCTCTTGCCTGTCAAATTAAAATTAGTCTTCATCACCCCATTCTTACCTTGCTGCTTTAACTCTTTCATGGCAGATCCGGTATTAAACTCACTCATACATACTCCTCTTCTCCGCTAAGTCCTGAGTTCCTAAATGAAGCAGGCCATGTGGTGGTTGTCTTTGCAGCCCTTCTGCTATCTTCTCCAACTCATAGCAGTCAGCACATTGCTCAGCAGCAAGTGGATCCTGACTACATGCTGAAGGCACTGAGTTGACTGTCCAGGGGTCCCAGCAGCTCATTAATAATTTGTGGCTACTGACGTCAGAGACCCAGAGAAGCCCCAGCTCTGAAATGCACCTCTGTTCAAAAGAAAGACATGCTTTCAGCCGAGTGGAAAAGAAATTACAGTGAACGATTATCATGCAGAATGTTGGCCTCCGAGTACTACCAAGCGCTCAAATCCTGTTGGAGTGGCATTTCTCCTACTGACCATCTTCCTACTGGGACTCCAGAAAGCCCTCCCCAGTCCTTCCTAGGGAATGTGTTCATGTCTGTATTGCTCAGCAAGGAAAATGTTGGAGACCTTAGTAGGACAGCTCTATTGATGTAGCGGGAAACAGAGGATGTGTTTTGGTGTACAGGGAAAGAGTGGAACTATCTGGTGTATGGGCTAATTGGCAATGTTTGGGAGAAATTCTGGGTGTGATCCAGAAATTAGATGAGTCTGCTGGCTATTTGGAAGGACTGATGAGAACATGGACCAGCAGATCAGGCCTGGAGAAAGATGAGGGTGAGGGTTAAAGACAAACTTCACCCTGATCCTTGCCAAGGATGAACCTTCTTTGCAGGAGAACTCAGCTGTCACCTCTGAGATAGCAGGATGCTCAGCAGACAGCCTGTTTCTTGCCCTGTGCCACTGACAAGAAGGACTCACAGACCTGGGGAGGAGCAGGGACCTGCCTGCGTCTCTCTATGATCCACAGCAGCAGAGTGTGTCCAAGGCAGAGAGGGAGGGGCAGCCAACAGGGGAGCAGACACCACCCTCACCCCCCCCCCCGACATTCACACGACCCGATTGTGTCAGCACCACTCGTCCCCCCATCTGTCACAATGTCAGCTCCTGCTGGGGCCCCAGGATCCACAGAGGTTGCTCCACATGTCGCCCCATTTATCTTTGCAGGCGGCAGCACTGATGGGTTTGACAGTTCTATTTGTTATCCTACAAAGCAGGATCCCAACTCCTCAAAGCAAAGGGGAGAAAAGCCAAGAAGGGAAGAGAACTGAGACAGAAATAGGAGAAGTTTGGAGGAGGACTGCGATCTCTTTACCATCTCATGGAGACAAGAGAGATCAGGCAAGTAGAGAATCAAGTGCTAAACTTCACCTTCTGGAGAACAACTGACCTAGCAGACTGAGAGTGTGAGGAGTATGTGTCTTAGTTTAGTTACTCTTCGCTCATTTCTGGGACAAATACCCGACACTTAAAATGAGAGAAGGAAAGATTTATTTAGCTCACAGTTACCAGAGGTTTCATACTTTAAAACAGCCTAAATTACATAGCAAGACCTCAGAGCCTTATTAGCTCCAGAGAGAGTCGGTGCCTCTGTCTCCTCCAAGCATCTCCTCTCTGACCTAGGTTGATTCAATTGCAGAAACTACTACTCCATTCTGCAGGGCTTGGAGAAGAGGCTGGGGATGTGTCCAGGATGACCCTCTCCACACCTCTGAGAGACCACAACCTGGGGGGCAGCGTGAGATGCCAGTTTAATGGTCCGTGCCGCTCTGGCTCCACCCCGCAAGACCTGTCCGGATCCTCTAGCCCAGCCCCTCAAGCCACTCACTGCTCCTCTGGTGGAGTCTGCCCCATGACTTACATGAAGCTTTAGATGGACACAAACCATAACTGTGTGTATGTGGTGTGTGTGTGTGCGTGTGCGTGCGTGCGTGCGTGTGTGTGTGTGTGTGTGTGTGTGTGTAAAGAGATATACCATGCATAAGCAATGCACTTATCTGGTAACAAAAATACTCTGGTGTGCCTTTGGGGAACCAGCCCTAAAGTTCATGAGGTCCCATATAAACACTTCTTCCCTACCTTCTGCCTGATGCACACCTTCTTGGATCCTCTGCCTGCTGACGCCTCTGGCCTCACTCTTAGGTCATGACATTTATCATAGTTAGTGCTCAGAACACATTCAGCCTACGGGAAAGTGCCAGTCCTGCAGCAGTCCTGTCCCCATCTCTTCTCACCCTCACATTCTTGGTCTGACACAAAGCCCTCTTGCCAGTTAAACAGCCTTTCACAGGAAGTGGCCAAGTAGCCACGTGGATGTCACAATACAACAAACACAGACATCAGGGCATCTTGGGCAGACTAGACTCAAGACAGAATGCCCCCAAGATGGGACTGTGCTACCAGCTAAGATACTATAGTGCTGTCAGTGATTAAGATCCCCCTATGTATCAAGAACTCCATGCTTGCGTGTCATTTAATCTGCAGAATAACTTTATGAAGCAAGTACCGGGTCCTGGATCTTTCTAACTCCAGGCCTTAAGCCATTCATTAAAATAATGCATTTCCTCTCAAAATAATGATCAATTTGATAATAATAATAATAATAATAATAATAATAACAATAACAATAATAATAATCAAATCAGAAAGAGCTCCTCCTAGAGCTAAGATGACCAACTGTCCTAGTTTTCCTAGGTCTAGTTTTAGCACCAATAGTCCTGTGTCCCTGAAAACCTCTTAGTCCCAAGAACACTAGAATGATGGGTCATCTACCTCCAATACCACAGGCCTGAACCCTCCTCCACACCCACATAAATACACTCCAATGTGTTAACCTCTCTTGTGACTAGTGCTGTATGAGTATAGTAAGGTCCAGATTCTCTTTCTGCTTATGTTTGAGGACATAGGTCAAGCTCCAGGAGCCAGGCCCAGGCAGATCTCGGAGTTTTCACCCCAGAGAAACTCTTCCTGACCTTCTGCCGCCTCTGCTGCTGAGCCTAACCAGGCTACAGAAAGTCACAGAGAAACACAGGAAACTTAGAACTGAGCAACTTTGAGGGTTTTCCCATATTAAAATAATTTCATTATTTATAAAATATTCATAAATTGTCCAATATGCTATGGTCTGTTGAATGATGTAAAAAGGTAACCAGCTGTAATTATCTGGGAATGAGATGTATTGTTTTGTGTAGCTCCTTAGCTGACTCTAAATCAATAAATGACTTTGTACTACTGGGCCTTGGGAAATCTACAGAACGAATATTCATAAATGGAACAAGATGATTGGCTCTTGTGTTGGTGACAATTTGGCAAATGAACATGTCTAAAGGTTTGGAGAGGATTACAATAGGGTTTAAATGAAATAATAAGGGAAGGTACCTAAATCAAAAATAGACATCCTAACATATTCATTATGCTTTTATCATTGTTATTATTATTTAAACCATTTGTGATTTATCATAAGGACTGTCCACCAATCTCCCACTCACTGCTCTCACACTGAGTCTGAAGAGGCAGATGGGATGAATGGAAGCTTCTATGTTGAGGAGGTCTTAGGCAGGCCACAGGGTAGGTTGCAATGGACGCAGAGAGCAGAGTGATCAGATTCATCACCCTGATGAGAATCAGCAGCACCCTCAAGGAACCATCCCGTACTGCAGTGAGAGTGCTGTAGGGACCAGGTGAGGGCAGAGGGCAGCAGTAGGGAAGGTCAGTGAATAGTTTCTGTTATGGAGACTGAGGGCAACGGGACAGGAATTTTGCCTAAGCTTCAGTTTTGTCCAATACCAATGACTGGCCATCATGACAATGAGTAAAAAATAATTGCCTAATAGTATCTCTGTTCTGAGTGCAATCAAACATTAGGTTGAAATTTTACATATATCACTGCTTAATTCCTGTCTTACAAATGTAAAAGGAACCTCTAAAGGCCTAACCTGGCTTGTTTAGTGTCACTCATGCAGCGATTGGGTCAGAACTTAGGGACATCCCCTGCTGGAGTCTGGGAGCCTTTTAAGTAAGGTTACACTCTCCAGCAAACAAAGAATTTCTCAACTGGTTCCAACTAAGGTAAAATATAACCTGCAGTGCAGAGACAGCAGCCACTGTCTTGGAGAGATTACTGTGTCAGAGGAGGAGAACCCAACCGTGAACTAGGGATGGTGAGGAACCACAGCCCTGTCTTCTGCTGTCTCCCAGCTCATGCAAGCCTGAGGACTGCAGAGGGAGGAACAGCAGGCTTCTTAAGGTGCCTCTGTGCTAAGTTGCTTAATGGACAGCAGTTGTTAGGGCTTCAAAGCTGCCATCCCCTGATCCCTGGCCTTTCTCTGATCATTCAACAGGCCTGCCCTTCACCAACTGCTTTCTACTATCTGATGACACCCCTGCTCCAGAGAGTGGAGTGGGCTGGGGAGAAATGCAAGAAGGTCACAAAATCAGACAATGGAAGAGGGAAGCCTTAGGTCTTGGTTTTCCAGCTCCCAGCTCAGCAGCCTTGCCAGCAACTTTGAGGGCTCTAGAGGAAAAACTGGGCAGGAAAGGGAGCCCAGAATGCCTGGCCCTTGGTAATTTCCCAAAAGAATGTGACTTATTCTCGTAAGAATGTGCCCATTCACTCATGGTAGAATGTGGTACTGAATCTTTCAAACAATATTAATATGACCCATCAGTTATTTAAACATGTCTTGGAACTCATTTTTCTAAAGATTTTACCTTTTTCTCATTTTTATATTAATCACCCTCTTATAAATTTACCAAAGTCATTTATGATTATTTTTTCATTAGCTACAGTAGGAACCAATAAAGGAACAATAATCTTAATCTTAATAACATAATCTTAATTCCATCAAGGACCAGTGATTGTATAATATTATTCCCATCTTATTATTGGTGATACTGAGGTTGGCAGAAAACTTTTAAGCAATCTCTTTTTTAAAACATTTATTCTCCCAAGCATGCTTTGTGTGTGTGCCCCCTGCCCTCCAGGGTAGGTGATCCACAGCAGATCAACATACAAGTAACCAATAAAGTAAAAAATCCTTGGGGCAGGCAGATAGCTCAGCAGATTAAAGGGCCTGCTTAGGCAGATGCAGGGACCAGGGTTCAATTCCTCTCCTCCCTTGCCGGCCCTGCTCACAGAGCACACTGAGACTGTAATTGAGACTGGGTGTGGTAACACATGCCTGTAATCCCAACCCTTGGGAGGCTTAAAATAGGAGGATCAGTAGGAGTTCCATTTGTGTAGTGAGACCCTATAGACCTCATACTAAATACAAAAAGTAATAATAATGATGATAATAATAATAAAGTAAGAAATCTTTATCCTCACCTTTGTCCTGCCAATCACCAATTGCCTTGACCTAAGCAGTAAATGATGAGCTGCTAAAATATACACCTTCTTGATCAGTTTTAGACCTGAAATGCACTCCTTCAGTCAGCAGCAGCATTTGGTTTCACTAGCTTCTGACTTGGCAATATAGGAGATAGGGAAAATGCTTTACATAAAAGCAGATAGCTATCACCTATGTATTTCTGAAAAAAAATTGAAATTCCATTCTAGGACTGGGGAGATAGCTCAGTGATCTAAGTGCCTGCCTGGTAAGCACAAGCACCCGGGTTTGATCCCCAGTACCACATGCCATCCTGAACCTGTGCCTACCCAGCCACCAAAACCAGGCATGGTGATACACGCCTGTAATACCAGTGCAGCGGAGGCTGAGATAGGAGGATTGCTGTGAGTCCAAACTGCATAGCAAGACCCTGTGCCAAATAAATAAATAAATGACTTGAAAAAAAAAAAAGAAATTTCATTCTAACAAGACTACCTCACTAAAAGGAACAGCCAGGGCTGGCTAGATAGCTCAGCAGATTAAAGCGCTTGGTTAGGCAGATGCAGTGACCAGGTTCGATCCCCAGCATGCCCTGCAGGCCCTGCCCCTGAGGTGCACTGAGTTGGTAATGGAGACTGGGCACGGTGGCACGCCCCTGTAATCCCAGCTCTTGGGAGGCTGCACACAGGTGGATTGCTGAGTCAGATCTACATAGTGAGACCCTGTAGACCCTGTAGACCCTTGCTAAAAAATACCAAAATGAAATAAAATAAAAGGGACAGCAGACAAATGCAACAGCCACGCAAAGCCTCTGAGCAGTGAAACAACCAGGGTGTAAGTGGCACACGCTTGCCTCTGCGGAGGAAGCTGATATGATCTACACATGAGTGTGTCATGCTTGGTGTGGTATTTCTGCACAAGCAGACCAGGCTTCCTCAGAGGATCTCATTCCAGGACCTACAGAACTCACCCATTCTTGGCTGTTCTTCCCCAAGCAGAGCTCCAGTACAGCAACAGAGAGAACACTGGACCTGGAGGAGACTGGGGACCACGTTCCATGTCTACCACAGTGGATGAGCCACACTTTCTGAGCCTCGTTTTCTTTATCAATAAAATAGAATTCATAATATCTTTCCCAACAACCTCAGAGGATTGCGTGAAATTCAAATTAAAGTTTTAATTTGTAAGTTACAAAACTGTGTGAAAGCCCTAGAAAGTAACTTTCCTTCATGCAGCTGAAGAACTATGCAATAGCTTTTAGGTTTAGGGACAGGTACAAAACAGTCTAGACTGGCTGGAACAACCACAGCTCACTCTCCAGAATATGTGTGCAATGCTGGACCACACTCACAGTGCAGATCTTTGGAGGGTTTTTTGGCATGTTCTAGGAGATGGTAGAGATAAATCTAACACTTCATATATATGTAGAGGTAATTTCAAATACATCTTCCATGATCTTTTCTTGGAAGTTTAGTTTTTGTAGAAGATAGGGGAAGGAAGAATGGAAGCAAGCAAGAGAGTGGAGGAGACAGAGGTGTAACAACCCAGAACACAGCCTTAAAGTCTTCAAAGTGTGTGTTATCAATCTAGAGTCCTATGGACCCCTCCAATACAGCATGTATGAACCAAAATTACCGCTTTCCCAACTTCAACCTGCTCATTTTCTTTTGTATGTTTAGCTCCCTTGGCAGTTACTGATGTCTACACATATCAATAATTATTTGTTGATTTGAATTAAAACTAAACTAGGGTGTAGTTAGTTATCTGGTTCAGTTATTTCATAGTTAGTCTAAGAAAGTCCACAGAGTAATCAAACCTCCCCAGCCCAGCAGTCAACCCTTACATTCCCCCGCCCAGCAAGTTGGTGACAATTGAGGTAAGCCATTGCCAAGAGTCCCCAAATTAACTCCAAGGCTGGTCCAATATGAAATTTTCCCAGAGTGAAATTGGCTTACTGTGCAGCCCAGTGTAACCCACCCTCAGGGGTGGCTGTTCTTCATTTCAGATCCCGCAAGAGCCTTAGCAGTGGCCCTAAGATCAACCACCACTTCAGTCTCTGCCCGGCACGCTCAGTACCTGCTTGCCAAATAAATTAATGAGTGAGTGTGAACCAAGCCTTGATACATGCTCTGTGTGTTCTGAAACACAAAAAATAAAATAAAATTGTTCACATTCCTTCTAAGCCTTGACACCACGACTCTACTGGGTCCCCTGGGAAGGGAGGGTGGTGAAAGGAGGTTATTTTCTATGCCTTCGGTATAGGTAATATAATGAACATTTAGCAACTCTTCTCATTACTGAGACAAAATACCTGACACCCAATGTTAAAGGCAGAAAAGTGTATTTGGCTCCCAGTTTGTAGAGGTTTCTCTCCATAATTAGGTAGCTCCAAGGCAAGATGGCACATGACTGAGGGGCAACATTTCATGGTGGCAGAAGACAGTAAAAGGAGCAACTGAGAGAGAGGAGACAAGCCTCTTTCTGTCCCTTATATTTTATCCAGTCCACCAGGATTAAGGTGGTCCCAGTTTAATCAGTGGACTAATCCAGCAATCACCCACCCTTAATCCTCGAACCATTAATTCCAGCATTGCACTGTGAACTGATTACATTCTCAAGATTCAGCCAGCTCTAAAAACAATGGCTGCACAAGGCTTTGGGTGGACATCTAGACACAAACCATAACGTGGGTTTTGTGATAACAATGTTTAAGACATTCAAAATCCTTTCACGCAAATGACATTCTATATGGTCAAACTTTTCAGAAATTGGATAGTGTTTTCTCTACATTTTTATATGAAATACAATCTTTAAGATTTCTTAGGTTTTGGAGTATCATTTCAGGGCTGGAGAGATAGCCCAGTGGTCTAAGCATCTGCCTGGCAAGAACAAGGACCCAAGTTCCATCTCCAGTACTGCATGCTTGGACTCACAGTGATCCTCCTGTTTTCAGCCTCCCCAGCACTAGAATTATAGATGTGCACCACCATTCCTAGACACGATCCCTGCTCAGCACACCCCACGCACAGTACTCAGGATTGGGAGTCAAACTCTGGTCCCTGCATTTGCCAAAGCAGGCACTTAATCCACTCAGCTATCTCACTGGCCCCATTTCATCTTTCTTACTGCCTTGAATTGACCATGAAAACTTTAGGAGGTACCATAATCCAGTAGTTTGCAAAAAAAGAAAAGCCTTCATTTTTCCCTTACTTTTAGGTGTTCCTATCAGTAAGTAGAGCCAACCTCACCCCTTGAGTGTGCACTGGCCTTGTGATTTGCCTTACACAACTGAACTCAATGGAAGTGACAGAATACTAGTTCCACTACTCTCTTGAGACTAGACCTTAAGATGTGCTAGAGTTCTCTCTCTCTCTCTCTCTCTCTCTCTCTCTCTCTTTCTCCCTCTCTCCTCTCTCCTCTCTCTCTCTCCTCTCTCTCTCCTCTCTCTCTCTCCCTCTCTCCTCTCTCTCTCCCTCTCTCTCCTCTCTCTCCCTCTCTCTCCTCTCTCTCTCTCTCTCTCTCTCTCTCTCTCTCTCTCTCTCTCTCTCTCTGTCTGTCTCTCTCTATCTCTCTCCTCATTCCACCAGCTCTCTCAGAACCCTGCTGGCTACAGTGCAAATAAGCCAAACCTAGCCTGCCAAATGAGACACATGGCCTTCTATTTCAGTTATATATTATCACATAACAAACCACCTCAAACTCAGTAGCTCAAAACAACAATTATCATTTTCTGCCTATGATCAGCAATTTAGGCAGGGCCTGGCAAGAACCACCCAGCTCTGTTCCACATAGCATCTGCTGGAAAATTTCAAAGTTTAGGGGTGGAGGGGGGAAGGGGACACTCAACAGCGGCAAGTAACTTGACATCTTGGAGCTGGAGTTACCTGAAGGGTTACTTACTCATACACCTGGTGGTTGATACTGTGATGTTACCCAGCATCTCAGCTGTCACTGCTGCATGGACAGCTATACGTGGCTATGCAAAATCATAGGTAAATTGCAAGAGCAATGTTCCAAAAGGAAAAAAAAAAAACAGAAGCTTCCAGGTTCTTGGGATTAAACCTTGGATTTGGCTCAGCATCATTTCTACCATATCTGCTGATCAAGGCAACCACAAAGATCTACTTAGATTCAAGACTTTTAGGTGAGAAAACTGTCAATGTTACATCCTTGAAAAATACATTTTCACATGGTCATCACTCTACCCAACAGTAAACCAACTGCCAGACACATGGGGAAGACTGTCCAAGACCCCTCTCTCTCTCTCTCTCTCTCTCTCTCTCTCTCTCTCTCTCTCTCTCTCTCTCTC